>JANQAP020000014.1:1071739-1096032 GCA_026874005.2 Erythroxylum coriaceum
TTTAAAAATCTTGTGATTTATAATTACTGTTTTAATTATTCAATTGTTATGATGCCATGTGGAGTATTATAGTGATTACACGTAGCGCTCCCTTATCATAGGATATGTATCGAAATGACCTACGGGCGTCCCGGTGCGTACCCTACAGTAATGGGGTGTTACACAAAACATCCCTCAAAACTTGAAGTTTAGAAGTGGTTGTGCATCTACCTAACATAGGCCACGACCGTGTCCTTTTGTCATGTTATGCAATTGGCCCTAATTTGCTTCGAAACTCCTCTATTCTTCGATCTTTACACTGAAACACTACCAAACACATCAAGGTATCTCAAAAACATCATATTTAAGCTCAAAGGATTGTTTTAACCTATAAAACACTTAAAAAATAAATCACAAACTAATACAATTCTACCCTAAACACATACTAAACAATCGAATAAACGACTAAACACCTATCAAACTATACCCTAAAATATGATGTATTTCACACCTATCAACATCCCCACACTTAAACATTTGCTTGTCCTCAAGCAAACAAAACAACCAACAACACAAAGCACAAAACACACAATACAACAAATAAGGCAATGGCCTCAACTTCCTGAAATAATTTAACTATAAACACAATCATTCAAGTAGTTCCAAATTGTTAACATGCAAAATTCGCATCTAGGGGCTTTGGACTAAACATACATATTAATCAAAACTTAAATGTCAAGTTACTCACCCTTTTTAATTGTACGCATACATTAATAATTCTTTGATCATTCAAACTATGTGACTACTCCTAAGTACATTTTCATAAAAAGTCAAGCTATTTACAAGTTCGGTAAGTTTTATTAGGAAACATATATTTTTTAAAATATTTTTTAGACATAGACTTGATCTTTTTCTCAGAGGCAAACATTGGTAATGAATGTCAATCTGATTACTCGACCAATTATGTTTTTATTAAGCTGTTTGATTGAAACGTCATTATAGCCTTTTGATACGGAGGCACACATTTGTGATGCGTGTCGATCCAATTACTCAGCTACATCACATTCTCAACTGGCTACTAACTCTATTCAAAGCCTGAAGGCTGGCGGAATAGTTATTTATATAAACTTAACCAACACATTTTTTTATTTCCTGCCTTGTTGCTGAAGCTACTCATTTTCTTGAAAAATACTAGCAGAACTACTTAAGTCGAAAGACCTAAAATTATGAATGAGTATGACAATTTAAATGTTGACAAACTCACACTAAATCCTAATTAACTTGCATATTTAGTCAAAGAACCCGATTCATTAATTTTGCAAGCTAATGACTCTTCATAACCTAATAAACTATGCTCAAAATTAAATCAATTTCAATCCATCTAAGCTATTGACATATTCACACAATTCACAAAATGCAACTTAACAGACTATCATACAATATGTAAAATTCACATTCAAAGCAAAACACATAACCCTCCCCACACTTGAACAACACATTGTCCTCAGTGTGAGAAGGATACATACAAGCACAAAAGGGGGAATGAAACAATAAGCAGAAGGCAAAAGAACAAAATACCAATAAAAATGAAAAGAAAAGGGTTAGAACAAGAAACCATCATGGTGACTGAGGTGGTGATGTGTCAGAGGCAGAGACCAAATGCGCTTGATGTCAAGCTAGCTTTCCTATCTTATAATTAATTCAGAGAGAGTAAGAGAATTAGTAGGGCAATTCATTCCAAATCATTGATATTTATTTATGAAAATGAAACAACTTTAACTGCATAAAAATTTAAATCCACCTAAACATGCTAATTTATGGTCATTAGCTTGACCTTGTATCTTTAGAAACTTAGCCGGGATCAATTATGAGCGGCTTTCTTCCACCCTTTTCATTCAACATCAATTTTGTATCCTGTGAGTAAGCTACAAATTGTAAAATGATCAGAAGGACAATATTTATAAAATTATGAAAACCATTTAAGCTCAATAATGTTCTTCTTTCAAATGAACTGTCAACAAAATAGGGAATAATAAAACTCACTGAATCTTCCATCAAATCTAGCAGTTTGTCCTGTAAGAAGGTGAGTTGCTCTCATTCTTCCTTAATCACCTTCATCTCCTCTCTTTCTTCCGCTTCACGAATAAAGACTTTCATAGCTTCTTCAAATTTGATGTCTGTTGTCATATATTCTTCACCTTTTTGCTCTTTAGAAGATTTGAACACATCAATTATCCTGAATGAGATACTATCCTTCAGATTCTTTAATACATCATTCATGTTGAATGTCATTTGGTCGTCATTATTCAGAAGGATAAGGTTTTTTTCATGAACATCTACCTAAGATTTTTCGATGTTCACATATTGTATATCAAGAACTAGTGAATAAAAGGGAGGATTGACATTCTTTTCTTCAATCTATTTCTTCATCTCTTGGTCTTCAATAAGGTGGGGTTCAGTTTGGTTTTCCGTTGGTCCTTCTAGCTCTCCTCCATTATTAAGTGCAATAGCCTCATATAGCTCTCTTTGATGTATTTCTATATTACTTAGAGAGTCTTCCACATTTCCCTTACAAAATTCACGAGAAAGTTGTCTCACTCGAATCTCTAAGTTATGGATAGATGAGGCATGATTTTTTGTTACTTACTCAATTTGCTCTTCTAGTCTCTTTTCCATGTCCGTGAGCTTATCTAGGATCTTTTCCAATTTAGAATCCTATGAATTGGACTCATCTTGTTGAAGTCTTAATAACTCTTGACATCCTAAATGAGTCCCTACATTGTTGGACCAATATAAATCGGGGTGGTTCTGCCACCTTAAAGTGTATATGTTCTAATAAGGATCGTTACTTCCCTAACTATACTATGCCTCATTGTAATTCACAAAAGTTCCTTGCTCCCTATAATATCTATCTTATATCATTTTTCTTTCCATTTCTTCTTGGCATCTAGCTCTTCTGATGTCTTATTTCTCTTTCTAAAATGTCTCACTCTGTCTTTACTTTACACCCCAAACTTCTTTCTTTATTTTTCTTTTTTAAATAAAAGATAGTGAAAAAGCCTTAGATTAAAGAACTAAACTAATTGCCTCCCCAGTAATGGTGACAAAAACTTGATCGTGGTTTTCGATGTGTGTAAGTTCTAATGATTAACCTCGATAATTCGTAAGTGAACAGGTCATTCGTGTAATAACATGATTTCCATATTGAGTGCTAGAGCATTAGTTGTCATTGTAATTCATGAATTTTCATTTCATTCACATGTATATCATTAGCATATACACACATGAAATATGAACTATAATACATTACAAAGATAGCATATGCATTCAATTGATTTATTCTAGGATATGAAAAGTTTAAAATGTTCATTATGTGAATTGTAACATGTTTATGCCTTCAATTTTAGTATTAATGATTACGAGTAGTAAATTTAGAATTAATTGATATAATTGGAAAATTGAGTGATTATAATGTATATTTGGTTTAGGAAAAATGCCAAGTGATAAGATAAATTGATACATGAAAATTAAAATGATTAAGCCTATAATTGAGTGACATTTGGCATTGATCATTGTGGGATAAATGGACTAATAAGTTGATGACAAATGACATTGATTAATGGACAAATGGCTGCTGTACTTAAATGACATGTGACCTAGCTTTAATGGTAACATATGGCAGTACCTATACTTGATAAATGTTGAACATGCCTTTAGACATGTGGCCATTTCATTAGATGACACCTAACACCTTAGGTGTAACATTCAGCAGGAGCAAACTTGGTTCAGCTCATTTCTTGTTCTTTCTTCTCTCACTCACATCACCCAAAACTCTTTTCTTTCACCCCCTTGAACTTGTTTATGGTTATGCGTAATTGTTTCACAAACAATCCATATTTTAGCCTCACAAAGTTAAGTAAAAGATTAGCTTGAAGTTGCCTTACTAAACCTAGCCGAAATCCATCTAAATTTTACCTTGAACGTGTGATGTTTCTGCTTACTTGGAGTACTGGATTGGTTCGATCTTTTGAGCTAGAATTGGAGTTAAACATGTAAGTAAATTATTAGTGTTTATAGCATGTTTAAGATAGAGAATTGATGATGATGAATTAGGATGAATTACATATGATGTTAATGATTGATTGTGCTGGAAATTTCTGCATAAACTTGGGTATTTTTCTGTTTTGTTTTTGCATGTACGAAAACATTAACTTAAGGATTGTTGTATGAATGATTTAAGTTAGGATGTGAGGTATAATTGATGAAGAATTAAAGGTAAAGATAGGTGTTATGGAAGTGTTCTTGAATCTGGAAAATTAGAGCTGTAGGTCGAAATTTTGGTTTCAATTTCATCTTCCTCTTTCGATCAGTTTTACATATCTTTAGAGCACGAATTTGAAGAAACTCAAAGAATGACAGTTGTATATATAGGTCTTATCTTGACCTCTGTGAAAGTGGCTTGATAAAATAGTAAATAGAGCTTGAGTTATGCTTGTTTTCCTAATACTACCTGTGACAGACCCTTATGCAGAAACCTTATATTATTTCCTAATTTTTGGGGACTTTAGAACTCGAATTAGTCAAAACATAAAACAAGAAAAATGATTATTGATGTCTTATTAATGCTTCTGTGAAACAGTTTGGCCAAAAGATATCTAGATAAGTTTATGTAGTTAATTGAATCATAACCTAAAGAATGAACTATTTTGATGAGGTTGAGTTCAAATCTGGAAATTTTGATTTGTTTAAGGAATAAATGAGTTCTTTTCATGCAAACATGATCTTAAGAACATGATAAATTTGTATAAAGTATGGATGAATGAGAATTGGGTCAATGAATGAGTATATGTTGCTGGGAAAATTTTGGTGAATGTATAGATTTAGCTTGCTAAAATTTCAGATGTAAAGTACCAATTGTGTGTGTATTATAAGAAGCTTTTTTATCATGGAAATGTTCAAGGATAAGTGTAAAATGTGAGTTGATAATGTTCTTAAGATGTTCTCATGAATGTAATGCGATTCAAAGTATGTAAGTGATGAATTGGGAATGATTGAATGAGAACTAAGAAATTGTGTGAGTGTATAATCCTAGGAAAAAGAGTGATAAATGTGTGAGTGATGAATTGAAAGTGATCAAGTGTATTAAGGCATAAACCTAAATGCAAACTAAATGATGCATAAACCATGATAAATGTATAAGTATGATTTGTGAATAAGATTTCATACCTGGAATAATCAACTGAGCATGCATTAAACATAATACATATACATGTGTAACTTTGAGCATTCATTTGATTGCTCAATTAGTAATGTGTACATGTGTGTATGTTTGATTTAGAGGCATACATCGACTGACACCATCCAGACATTGTCGGCACGTCAAGGTAATAGCTAACTAGAGTGTACTATGAGTTAACCTAGTTGTGTAAACTCAAATATTTATGCTTCTGTTGGAATTGTATATATAGTGGGTAACCTAGATATGAGATTTCAATTGGTAATGTGTTCTATTCAAATTGTTTTGATTAAACTTAATTCCTCTATATTGAATTGATATTGATATAATTGTGATATTACTGATTTCGAACAATTGATTGTCTGAGGAGTTTGATATTCGGGACTATATTGGGAGTGTTTGTGATTTAAATGTGAATAAGGAAATTGAATGCTCAACTCTTTGTTGAATGCCAGACCTATATCTGATGAACTGTGAAAATTGAATGTGCTCATTAACTGAAAGTGATTGATGATATATTATGTGAACTATTATAATCCATTACATGATACATGTTCACATAAAGGAGTTGTGACCGGAGTAGTCAACGTGAAAAGAGCTTTAAGCTTTATTATGCGCATCAGAGCCTCGAGCTTAATGATTAATAAGCCCAGTATCCACAACGAATATGGGACAGTTCTGAAAAGAGCCTGGGATCCACAACGGATACGGAACAGTAAAATAGGCACTTGATCATAACAAAGTTAAAATGAAATGAGTCTCATTTGCTTTTGCATATTTATGTTTAAAAGTGTTCATGATATTGACTGCAAATGAATATTAAATTAAGTTGTGTTAATATTGAGAAATGCTTATGACTTTGATGGTGATATGAAGAATTGTGATAAGTGAATTATATGTTCTGAAATGATTACATGATATTCTTACATTCATAATATACTTATGGAATGACTTAAAAAGTGATTGTATTTTTAAATGCTTCTTGTATGATGATGCAAATTGTAGAATATGAGTTATAGCACTGAACAAAGTGTTACTTTGATTGAGCTGAATGTTATTCATTGATATATATGTGTTCTATTTTGAGTGAACACATCGATGAAGGTTCGCTTACTGAGTTCGCAAAACTCATCAAAATTGCAACTTTGATTTTCAAGTACTGAGACAAGACCTTGCTAGTAGAGCAAGCTAACTGAAGTTTAGTACTATCTATTTTAGATCAAGATATGGCTCAAAACGTCTAGTTAGTTGTCATCTGAGGATTTTAGATAAAGTACTTTGTATAGTTTTCATTTCATGAAGAATATTTTGTTTAAAACAATGTGATCACAAATGGTTTCTGTAATGTAAATATATGAATGGTTTGTAATGAAATAATAGTGTAAAACATGTTTTGTTAATGAAATGAGATAAGTTCTTTTTATGATTACTTCTGATGTGTACGATGCCATATTAAGTGAATGTGACTGCTCTAACATGTCATTCCCATAGGGTATGTGCTCGAATATTCTCAAGAATTTTGGGCATAAGTCCTATGGTAGTGGTGTGTTACAGTTTGCTTAGTACCTAAGGTGTCAATTCCACGAGGAGGGATAATCTAGTCCTAAATCTATGGCCAACACAATTTGCAGAAATTCAAAATATAGCAAAACTAAAACAAGAATTCAATTTAATCACGCAATTCAATCTAAGAATCAATTATGAATATATCAACAATTTAGCTGTTGCAACATACTCAAGAATTAACCTAAAGGAACTATCAATTGAGAGAAAGGTGAATTTTACCGATCTTTAATGCTAACTTAAACGATTATAACTTACCGGATTATTGGTTCTAGACGATTCTAGGGTCGATTGCTCTCTCTCAGGTTATAACCATTAACCTTAAATTATAAACCCTAATTAGATTATGAAAAATTGTAGTTTCTCAATTAACAACCTATCCAAAACCCTAATTAGATCTAAAGTTATCCAATAAACTATCGGGACCTTATGCGAGATCTCTCTTTACACAATTACTGATCTGATTAATTTCTCGTTCTTATTGAATCACTCTCGTTAGCCCAATTTAATTATTTTTCATTTGATTTACCCTCTCAGTTTATTATCGAATTATGCAATCATATAAATCATTCACAATAATTCCAATAAACATAAAAACAACCATAAGGTGAGTTTAAAACATCTCAACATTCACAATTCCTATCATTAAACTGCTATTCCCAATTATATACAATAATAAAAATGGAAAATAACAAGAAATATGATCTTGAATGGAAATGAGAGGTAGCGACGTCAGGAAACTCTTGATCTGGGAAGTACGTCGATGTCAGCTTCTTCTCCACTTCTCTTTTCCTTCTTCTCTTTCTCAATCTCTCAACAATTCTCTCTAGGGTTTCTCTTAAAAATGACTGATGCAAAAGCTTCTTCTTTTTATTCTTCCTATTCTATTTATGTTCTTTTACGCTTAGGGTAGAGCTAGGATTTTTTCAAGATTCAAAAGGTCCAAAATATCCCTTGAAATGCGAAGTTTGGTAGTGGTTGCGCATCTACCCGATGCAGGCCACAACTGTTGCCTTCTGTCATAATATGCAATTGGCCTCTGAAACTCCTTTGTTCTTCGATCTTTACCCTGAAACACTACAAACATATCAAGGTACCTCAAAAACATCATATTTAAGGTCAAAGGATTGTTCTAACCCATAAAACACTTAAAACACAAATAAATCACAAACTAACACCCACATACTAAACAATCAAATAAATGGCTAAACACCTATCAAACTATACCCTAAAATACGATGAATTTCACACCTATCACTAATAAATCTTTGCAACCTAAAAGACTATGCTTAAGGCTAAATCTATCCCGTTAAGTCATAGCCATTGACGCATTCACACAATTCACATCATGCAACCTAAACAAACTATCATACAATAAGCAAAATTCACACTCAAGGTAAAAACACACAACCCTCCCCACATTTGAACAATATATTATCCTCAATATGAGAAAGGTACATAAAAACACCAGGTAGAAGTAAAACATAAGAAGAAAATACTAACAAAAATGAAAAGAAAAGGGTTAGAACACGAAACTGTTTATGGTGATAGAGATGGTGATGGCGATAGTGTTGAGACCAAATCCACTTAACATCGATAATGTTTCCTCATCTTGTAAGTGATTTAAGAAAGTAAAAGAATTAGCAATCCAAACCATTCCAAATCATTCAAAACTTATTTTAGAATTTAAAACAAACCTAACTACACAAAATTTTAAATCTAACTACTAAATGTGCTAATTTAGGGTCATTATCTTAACCTTGCATCCTTGGAAGCTCATCCCGGATCAATTATAAGTGGCTTGCTTCCACCCTCTTGTTCAACATCAATTTTGTAACCTATAAGTAAGCTACAAATCGTAAAATAATCAGAAGGACAATATTGATAACATTATGAAAACCAATTAAGCTCAGTAATGTCCTTTTTACTAACAAACTGTCAATAAAATAGGGAATAACAAAACTCCTTGAATCTTCTATGGAATCCAGTAGTTTGCTCGGTAAGAGGATGAGTTGTTCTCTTTTTGGTTCTTCCTCATTCGACCTCATCTCCTCTTCTTCTTTAGCTTCTTGAATAGAGACTTCTATAGCTTCTTCAAACTTGATGTCTGTTGTTAACTATTCTTCATCCTCTCGTTCCTTCAAAGATTTGAGCACTTCAATTTTTTAGAATGAGTCGCCCTCCTTCGAATTCTTTAATACATCATTCATGTTGAATGTCATATGGTCATCCCTAATTCGAATGATGAGGTTCTCTTTATGGACATCTACCCAAGTTTTTTCGATGTTCAAGTATGGTATATTAAGATCTAAGGAATAATAGGGAGAGTTGTCATTCTTTTCTTCATCCTCTTTCCTCATCTCTTGGCCTTCTAAAAGATTTTCCCTATTTCTTCTAGCTCTTTCCCATTCTTAAGTGTGATAGCCTCATATTGCTCTCATTGATGTAATTCCATATTGCTAAGAGAGCCTTCCACACTTCTTTACAAAATTCACGGGAAAGTTTTCTTACTTGAATCTCCAGGTTGTGAATAGAAGCGACATGATTTTCCGTTACTTGATCAAATTGCTCTTCTAGTCTCTTCTTGTTCTCTTCCATGTTTGTTAGCTTATCCATGATTTTGTCCAATTTGGAATCCCATGAACTGGACTTACCTTGCTAAAATTCAAATAAATCTTGATGTCCTATGTGAATACTTGCATTGTTGGACCAATAGAAATCTAGATGGTTCTGCCACCTCGAAGTGTACGAGTTTATATAAGGATGTTGATTTCCTCAACTAAATTGGGGCTCATTGAAATCCACAAGAGTCCTTTGCTCCCTATAATATATATCCTTCATGACCGTTCTTTCTTTCTCTTCTTAGCATTTAGCACTTAAGAATCCCCATTCTTTCCTTGGGATGTCAAAATCAATATGTCTTGTACCTTGCATGCAAACTTTCGTCTCTTTTTTTTTCTTCACAAAAGATGGTGAAAATGCCTTAGACTATAAGCATTCAACTAATCTCCTCCCCGGCAACAATGCCAAAAACTTGATCGTGTTGTTTGAGCTTTAAATTTTATAAGCCCTCAAATACTACAAACGCACGGGTCGCGTCTGTAGTATAAGAGGTGTCGATCCCACGAGGAGGGAACTGCCCTAATCCTAAGTTGTCTAAAGCTTAGAGAAAAGAATAAAAAGAAATAAAAATTTCACGAGTGAACATGGAAGGTAAATACGAGAAATTGATTCAAGAATTGTGCAAAGTGGAAATTTCAAAAAATAGAATTAAACTGAATAATCACACAGGTCATAATGGAAATCCTTCAAGAGAGTTAATCAAGTTAAGAAAGAGGGGATTTTACCTATCATTAATGCTAATCTAGTCATTTATGTGTTTACGAGGTGTCGGTTCTAGACGATCGCAGGGTTAATTACTCTCTCTCAAGTTATAACCATTAAACCCTAAATTATAAACCCTAATCAAATTATCGAACTTGCAATCTCTCAATTCATAAATTACCAACAATTCTAATTAGGTTTAAAGCTCTCTAATAAACAACTGGGTCTCACATGGGATCTCTCTCTATGAAATTACCAACTGGATTGATTAAGTTGTCAATTAGATCACCTAACTCTCATTAATCCTATCTAATCATTTTATCTGGCTCCTCTCGGTTTGTTACTAAAACATACAATTACATTAATCAATCATAACACCCAAACCAATAAACACAAAAAATAACTAAATCAACATTAACTTAAAGTAAAATCCTGAAGGAGAATTCGGAACATTATCAATAACCCAAAATCCATTTCCATACAATCCATCTAAACTTTATACATTTAAATGGAAAAGGAAATAAAGAGAAAATGGAACTTAGGTTGGATAAATCGAAAAGGCAATAGTGTCAGGATCCACTTCCTCCTTCTTCTTCTCTCTCTCTCTTCTTTTTCCCTCCCTTTAGGATTTCCAAGAGTGGCTCAATGTAAAGCTCCCTTTTCTCTTCTCTTGTTGTTCTTTAAATAGTCTTTTATGTTTTAGATAACCCTAGGGTTTTTTTAGGTCCAAAAGGTACAAAAAATCTCTTAAAACATGAAGTTTATAAGCTTCTACACATCTACCTGATGCAGGCCATAACCGTGGCCCTAAAGGCCACGATCGTGGCCAATGTCTGAGCTTTCTGTCACAATCGAGGGTCGTTGTTTCAGCCCTAATGTCTTCTAAAACTCCTCCATTTTTTGATATTAACCCTAAAATACTAACAAACACATCAAGGTATCTAAAAAACATAATATTTAAGCTTAAAAGCTTGTACTAACCCCTAAAACACTTAAACTACAAATAATTAACAAACTAACACAATTCTAACCTAAACGCATACTAAATGATTGATTTAACGGCTAAACACATATCAAACTATGCCCTAAAACACGATGTAATTTAAGCTTATCAATCCTCCTAAGTATTGTTTTCTTCCTTTATGCTAACCTATATTAATCTTGTAAGGTAAATAATTGTTAGGTGTTCTTACTTTGTTGTCTTCTTCCTTCTTGGTATTTATCAACTCCTTATCCTTTAGGGCAATTTCTTTCACATTCTCTCTAGGATTAGGCATTTTATCTCTAGACAATGATCCTTGTGGTTTCTCAATTGTTTCTTTTGTCAATTAACTTATTTGAACTTTGATATTTCATATTGAAACATCAAAATTTTAAAGTAAAAAAGAAGTTCCCAATATCAATTTTCTCAATATTTCATTTAGATTTTATAGCTTCTCCCTTTGATGTAGTTATTAAAATACTAGTTGGGTTGTCATTAAGCCAAATGATTACTATAGGAAAAATTTAGATGATTTCTCCAACCTAGATTATACATCTTACTATAAGATTTCCACTATATATTTAATTTTTTTGATTTGTTCCATCAAGGAAGGAAATGTATTAAATAAGGGGACCGTTTGTATCTTTATCTGTTTGCCCTATATGTGGAGTGTTTCCCAGGTTGCTAGTCTATAGTGTATCTCACGATCCTTTAATCAAATTCCATGATAAGTGAAAAAGATTAAGAATTTCCCACCATTATATTTGCAGAAGATCCATTATTGCTTTCACAGGCTTTTAATAAATCAGTGTTCAACTTAATAAGATCTCTTCAAAAATTTAACGAGTTATTTAGATGGTCTATCAAAGGAGCATATTCTAATTAGCAATAGACCAAAGCATTATAAACATGAACTAAATCTAGTATGATGAATTTAGAAACATGGTTTCATAGACCTAACATATTGTGAGTTCTATGATTTTAAGATCTATTTATGTACTGCTCAGAATGTTGTTCTGATTAGCTACTTTCTTGTAATACTTTTGGAATGTCTAATATAATTTTTTAACTTAAAAGGAACTTCACATTCTATACTCTGATGTCCTCCCCCACAAAGTTCATAACTTATTACATGATCTTTTTTTGATGATGAGCTTAGGTTGTTAAGGTTTCTTACTATTATCTCCATCTAAGTTACTTGAGTGATCGTGACATATTTATTACAAATTCTTGTAATTCTATTCATCATTGATATTCCCAATTGCCATTGGTAAAATACCACCTCTTTTGTATATTCCAAGGCTTCTTCTAGAGCTTCGTTATTTAAATCCCACTTAATGTAACATCTATTATCTTCTTTGTAGAATCAATTAGACCATTATAGAAAGTCAGGACTTGCATCTATATGGGTAGGCTATGGTATGGGCACTTGTTTAATATATCCTTCTATCACTCTCATATTTTTAAAATAAATCATTATAGAAGGAAGAGATGTCATTACCTAACTTTTCTTTCTTTGGTGGTGGAAAGTATTTGGCTATAAATTTCTTTATAAGACTCTCCAATGTAGTAATTAGTGTTATAAGTAACACTTCCAATAACTACTTGACCTAATCCTTTAATACAAATGGAAATAACCTTAACTTCATGGAATCTTTAATGCCTCATATAGATCTATAAGAAACAGGTGATGTATGCGTTGGAATCTTCATCTAGTAATCCAAAAAATTGTACATTATATTTTAACATATAAATTACACTAAGCTTGATCTTCAAATAACTCATAGTAATCTCTAGCATTGTAATGCTAGATTACATCTGCATAAAAGATGTTTTTGTGTTGCTTTCTCTCCATGATTTTATATTGTATGTTTGATATGTCTCTCTCATTTATTCCATTCTCTTTGATTATAATGAAGTAAGCTTTAGACCTTCTTCTAGGAAAAAAATTATTAGCTCTTTTTTATACACAAAGACTTGCCCTAAAATCAATGTGAAACAAGTATATAGGAAAAGAATTAAGAAATTTATAAAGAAAATTAATGAAAATATAATTATACATAACTAGAGAAGTAGTTATTAAATTTTTAAAAATCAATTGCTTCATTAGCAACAACACAAAAAACTTGATGGTTGTGTTCTCTACTTAATTTTTTCCTATTACTAATCTATTAGCCATAGTTAAGAGTTTTTGATACTTTTCCTTGTGTATTTGCAAGTGCATGAATACAAGGAGCACAGAAAGACCGACAGAATTTAACAACAAAGAGTTATCCGATATCGCAAGACACGAACGAGAGTTAAGATGAGCAAAGCATCGAGATATTATACAAAGAAATATGGCTGAAGAAGGAGAGCAAGGAGGAGCTGAGAGGACATTGATGGACTTTATGAGGCCAGGTTTCAATCCTCAAGGAGTCGCAAGGCCAGCAATTCAAGCTAATAATTTCGAGATCAAGCTGGCACTCCCTAACATACTTCAAAGTAGTGTGTAATTTTATGGGCTATCCAACGAACATCTAAATGCCCATATTATAAATTTTTTAGAGATTTGTGACACCTTCCCGTTCAATGGGATGTCCAACGATGCCGTGAAATTGCGACTATTTTTTTTCACTTTGAGAGATCGGGTGAAGGCGTGGTACAATTCATTAAATTCAGGGCAGATCAATACTTGGGAGTAGCTAGCCCAAGCATTTCTCACGAAATACTTTCCGTTGACCAAGATAATAAGTATCATAAAGGAGATCATAAACTTTCAACAGAGTGATAGGGAGTGACCTATGCAACATCCCACTACCACAGAGTATATACCCAAACTTTTAGGAACATAATCTATAATTATGGTGTAACACGTGGCAACATATGTATATGACAAATGGCTTGTATATGTGGTGAAATGTAGGGTGCTTAATGAGTTGACAAATGGCAGCATGAGTGAATGCCAAATGAACTAGTAATTAAGAGACATGTGGGAGCCTAAGGAGGTGATAAATGGCTTACATGCCAAATGACACATGTTAAGGTAGTTTGGAGACACCTTGCACCTAGTTGAATTAAGCTAAGTTGCTGCTGGAAAAATCCACCATCTTCTTCTCCTTTCTCCACTGAAAGTTGCTGCTAACATACACCTCTGTAGTTTGGGTTCAACCTTGCTAAATGACCAGATCAACATCATATGATTAACCTTTATAAGATAGTCAAAAGTACAGTTTTCGAAGTTACCGAGCCTAGTTCAGTTGAGAGCATTGAATGTTGAATTAAATTTGGAGAAAAATGATACATTAATAGCTACCTTGAAGTTGAGACCTGTTTGGTCGAAAGAATCAAAGAGGCTTAGAGTAGAGATCCAGATTTAGTGAAGTTAATTCAGAAGTTGAAACTGAATTCTCTTATATAAATGCTCAGACAAGATTTCACAGTCATCAGACCTAAGCCTGGCATTCAACTTTCGTTAAGAATAAAAAATCAAATTCATATCAACTCAAAACACTCCTAATACATGCCCAACTATTAAACTCCTCGAACCTATCTGGGGGTAATCCCAGTAGGTCAACCGAAAACACATCCAGAAATTCTCTAACAACTGGAATGTCCTGAATGGTTTGTTCATGTCGAGTATCCACCACATGGACCAGATAAGCCTCACATCCACTTCGGATCAATTACAACCTGCGCATCATAACGCTAGTCAAAATAAAATAACTAAACTACTACTGTAGTAGTGGTGAGTCTAGGTTGATCCCACAAGGAGTGTTCAGTTAGCTTATGAGATGAAATTAATCAGTGCTTAGGAAAATTAGGGGGGGTTTGGATTTTGGAATAAGAAAATAAAATGAATCCAGCTAATAAAAACAAATTAAAGAAAATATACGAAAAAGGGTAAAATTAGGGAATTCAGAAGGGATCTGGTTCTTTAGTTTAATCTCAGCCTACACCCTGATTAAGCATATTTTATTGATTTGTTGTTCTCAAACCTCTCCTAGCAATTATTAATCGTGGGTTAATAATTAACCCGAGTTTTCCCTTAGGTTTTGTTTAATCAAGATACGATTGTTGATTAAACCTAACCACCAAATAACCTAGGATACTATCTCTAGATTTAATTAGGCAGTAGCATTAAGAATTAAGAAAACGGATTAATCAAGGCAACAACCACATACGATGTGTCATTTAACCTAGGTCAAATGATTATGAATCATTAGTTGCTACACATGAAGTTCAACATAACAATTACGAATTATATCAAAATTCTAGCAATAGGTATGCAATCAAACGATTCAATAAATGCATTAAAATCGTCTTTTCACAACACCCTATAGGTTCATATACAAATAACCGAAGAATAACAAAAATCTGATTATCCATACATAAAACCAAAATCAATTAACATAGGATAACACAATCAATTTCTAATGAGAAAAAGAAATAACAAAACATGAAAAAAATGCTTAACTTGGGTCATCGGTGTCGATGTCGCCTCCGAACTGGTGTCAAGATATTACTCCTCCATAAGTCTTTTCCGGAAGAATGTTTCAATCCCCATTACTACCCCAACCAAAACCCCCTTCAAACCTCAATTATGGCAAGCTTTTGCTCTCTTCTATTTCACTCACTATTCACGACACTATTACATGATGTGACAAATAAAGATATATGTCTCAAGCTACTGTTTACATCTCCATTCTTTTCTTCTCTGTCGCCACTCTTCTTCTCTATTTCCAATCGCCACACCACTCTCTTCTATTTCTCTACTTACGCCACTCGTCGCTGTTTGTTTTATTCTCTTCTGTCGCCAGCGCCTCTCTTCTCATGCTCTCCACTCACTGTAGCGTGATGGGACGAATTAAGTCTTGGCGTGTTCTTTTTCCACCATCCTGTACACGCCTCCTTTTAAACCTCTCTTTAATTCACATTTTTATGCGTTATCTTTTGCCCAAATATCTACATTTCATGCCTATAAAATGTAGACGTTGAACTTGCAAACAATGATTGCATTTCAACTTGCATGAAACACAAACTTGGCTTGTGTTTACTACTTCACGTTATATATACAAGGGCTATCATTTTGGGTTTGGGCTGTCCCTCTATGAGCACGTCATTTTTCTCATGTTTCAAACTCCTTGCATGTCATTTTAAGCTTGTGCTAATGCCTTCACACTACTGTTTTGTTCAACATTTATCCACCTATTGCATGCTTTCCTCCTTACCATAATCTCTGCAACTCGCGTTCTTTTCTTTATATCTTCATTTTTTTGTCTTTTAATTTTCTTTGTTTGGCTCCATGAAGACAAGTGAGTATTGATCCTCAAAAAATGGTCAAAATGCAGTGCTTTTGACTCACTTTAATTTCTTTATTTTCAAATTGTACCTAAAATCATATATGAATTAAAGTGAGTATCTTAAGCATTTTTGTATCATTAATCGCCAAGTGTAAATGATTAAATGTATCAACAATTAAACACATATCAATTTCCCCTACACTTAGCTTTTGGCCGTCCTTGGGCAAAACATCCAAATTAAGTTCAAAAACCTGAAACATTTATTCAATTCCCATGTTTTCTTAGATTATATAATCATAAACAAAGATGAATGACTTTTAAAAATCATAGCAAGAACTCAACATTCCAAGCTTTTACTCATGATCAATCAACATTCAATACCTTTAAAAACTAAGCAATCTAATGGTAGACTCGAAAAATGTGTTTAACTAAAATATATCAACAGGTACACTCAACACCATTCATGATCATGACAATCCACAACTTTGCATATCATTTCATTTCTCTATCACTAATGTTCACATGGAAAATCATGGATCAAAGGACTTTTCAAGGTTGTAATGTGGGTAAAGGTAAGGTGAGATGTGTTTGGGTCAAGTAGCATGAAAGCCATCAAAGATAGTGAAACAAAAGTAACACTCAATAAAAAACTGGGTACTGTCAACTATGACGAATGCAACATTTATATTTCACAAACTCATTTAACTCTCACACACCAACCACATGAAGCATATACCAATCTGAAGGAATCACTCATACAATTCATCAAAACTTTAGGAGAATGCATTAATCATAAACAACTTTTCAAACACATATACACTTGCTCCTAGATACATTTATTTAAACAAAATTTTTTGATTATATTTCTTTTTCTTTCTTTGTTTTTCATTTTTCTCTTTTCTTTTTTCCTTTTCTCTTTTCTTTTTTTTTAGATTAAAGGAAACTACATTAACATGAGAATTTCAATGACAAAACATCCCAACATCATAGCAAACCCACACATAGGGACACCCCCACACTTAAAATTTTGTACATCCACAAACTCAACAATCACAAATGTTCCACTAGCTTTATGGCTTGGGTGGGACATTTGGTTAAGTATAAAGCATGTAATGTGGTTAGTACACAAAGAAAAAGTATAAAGCTCAAAGGGGGTTAACAAGGGAAAAATCATGTCAATAGGGTAGGTTATTTGGCTAATGTAGTTTATGAAAACAAAGAATGCCTAGTCATATCCATATTAATGTGATAAAAATGTAGGCTCGAATAGAAATTCAACGCAAAATCGAGATGTATATGTCATGAAGGTCACACATTATCAAAAGACAATGAGACTGATATGGATGTTTCAGTCTAATAAGGCTCAAATGTCACTGGCTTTATCTACCATTAGTCACTACTCTTCTAAAGATAATGTATATCAACCAATCATAAGAGCAAAATTACATGCTAAAGTTGCTATGAAATTCTCTAGTCAATTCATATTCTAATTATGATTAAATAATCCTATAAGCAATAGAAAACAAGCAAATGTTTCTTCGTTTGTTTTATTCTTTCTCTCATTTTGATTGAAAACTTAAAAACAAGCAAAATAAACCAACAAAGAAACACATATGCAAATAAACAATAAAAAAGAAATTGTAAAGAAAAAAAATTTACTTCCCTTAGGTTACATCCTAAGAAGCACCTTTGTTTATGGTCACTGGCTCGACTCCATACTTTCCTTACGTGACAAAATTATGATCTTCTGGTGGCACATACGGTTCCTCCATGTGAGGTTCTTCAGGATAGGGCCTTGGTTGATAATCGTTCTCCTCCAACGTCCTCCCTATCTTCAGATTCTTTATCTCTACTAAGTCCTCTCTCTCTTGAAATAATTCGAATGACTCTTCACCTTTTTCTTCTTCGTTTAATTTTTCCAGCCTGCTAGGTAAAGGTGAAGGGTTAGTCTCAAAAATAATTAAGGACTCAGTACTTACCTTCGAGCTAAAAGATATGTCTTTTTATGCTTCGAGCTCCTCCTCTGCTTCTTCTACACAAGCAATTTATTGAGGGTTGACCTCAAAATTCTCAAGCTCCTCATCACTTCGTAAAGTTTTCATATAAACGTCCATTGGGTACACCTCGGGTTGATACAAATGCTCCTCTTCACTTTGTGGTTCCGAATGATTGATATCTCCCTATCGAGGCAATGCAACTTGTTGGAATTACAGAGCATCCTCTCAGATTTGCTGTACAGCTTGCTGAAACAGCTGTTGCGTATTCTGTTGGAACTGCTGCATATCCTATTAAATTTGAAGATTGTTAGTAGCTATAATATTAAGCATTTTTTCTAGAGATGTACCTAAGTCGTGTTGGCTCTCCGGATCTTGGGTGCTAGACCATGTAGTTTTTAGAAATTGTCCTCCATCCTGCTGGAATTGTAGAGTATTTTGGTGCAATTACAAAGTATTAGCATTCACAATATTACTCAACTCTTCCAGAGATGGACTGGAATCATGATAGGAAGCTTTTGGTCTATATGAGAATTGTTGTACATCCTACAAACTATCATGGAAGTAATTCTGATGATTATCCCATCCATAAAAAAGTTTGGTTGATCAGTCCAAACATTATTATAGGATTGAGAATATGAGTTATAAAAGAAATTACCTCCGTCCATATTGATTCTTTTTACAAACACGAAAAAAAAAAATGAAAAGATCACTAAATAACTAAAAAGAAATCAATTACAAACAAATATATACAAAACACTAATTAAATCACAAACAAAAACTAAAACACCGCACTCCCTAGCAACGGCGTCAAAATTGACTTGCGCGTCGTAACGCTAATCAAAATAAATTAACTAGACTACTACTGTAGCAGTGGTGAGTCTAGGTCAATCCCACCGGGACTGTTCGGTTAGCTTATTAAATGAAATTAATCGGTGTTTAAAAAAATGGGGGGGTTTGGATTTTGGAATAAGAAAATAAAAAGAATATAACTAATAAAAACAAATTAAAGAAAATATATAAAAAATGGTAAATTTTGGGAATTTAGTAGGGATCTGGTTCTTTAGTACAATCTCAAACTACACCCTAATTAAACATATTTTATTGGTTTGTTGTTCTCAAACCTCGCCTAGCAACTATTAATCGTAGGTTAATAATTAACTCGAGTTTTCCCTTAGGTTTTGTTTAATCAAGATATGATCGTTGATTAAACCTAACCACTAAATAACCTAGGATACGATCTCTAGATTTAATTACGCAATAGCATTAAGAATTAGGAAAACTGATTAATCAAGGCAACAACCACATACAATGCATCATTTAACCTACATCATGTTATCCCTAATGATTACGAATCATTAGTCACTACACATAAATTTCAACATAACAATTATAAATTATATCAAAATTCTAGTGATGGGTACGTAATCAAACGATTCCATGAACACATTAAAATCATCCTTTCACAACACCCTATGGGTTCATATACAAATAACCGAACAATAATAAAAATCTGATTATCCATACACAAAACCAAAATCAATTAACATAGGATAACACAATCAATTTCTAATGAGAGAAAAAAAAACAAAACATGAAAAAAATGCTTAAGTTGGGTCATCGGCATCAATGTCGCCTCTGAACTGGTGTCGGGATATTACTCCTCCATTGGTCTCTTTCGGAAGAATGTTTCAATCCCTATTAATACCCCAACTGAAACCCCCTTCAAACCTTAATCACAGCAAGCTTTTGCTCTCTTCTTTTTCACTCACTATTCACAGCATTATTACATGATGTGACAAATAAAGATATATGCCTCAAACTACTATTCACATCTCCATTCTTTTCTTCTATGCTGCCACTCTTCTTCTCTATTTCCTATCGCCACATCACTTCTATTTCTCTACTTACACCACTCCTCACTATTTGTTTTATTCTCTTCTACCACCAGCGCCTCTCTTCTCACGCTCTCCACTCATTGTAGCGTGATGGGATGAGTTAATTCTTCATGTGTTCTTTCTCCACCATCCTGTACACTCCTCCTTTTAACCCTCTCTTTAACTCACGTTTTTATGCATTATCTCTTGCCCAAACATCTACATTTCATGCCCATAAAATGTAGACATTGAACATGTAAACAATGTTTGCATTTCAACTTGCATGAAATGCAAACTTGGCTTGTATTTACTACTTCACATTATACATACAAAGGTTATCATTTTGGTTTTAGGTTATCCCTCCAAGAGCACAGCGTTTTTCTCATATTTCAAACTCCTTGCAGGTCATTTAATCTTGTGCTAATGCCTTCACACAGCTGTTTTGTTCAACATTTATCCACTTATTGCATGCTTTGCTCCTCGCCATAATCTCTGCAACTCACGTCCTTTTCTTTATGTCTTCATTTTTTGTCTTTTAATTTTCTTTGTTTGGCTCCATGAAGACAAGTGAGTATTGACCCTTGAAAAATGGTCAAAATGTAGTGCTTTCGACTCACTTTAATTTCTTTATTTTCAAATTGTACCTAAAATCATATATGAATTAAAGTGAGTATCTTAAACATTTTCGTATCATTAATCGCTAAATGTAAATGATTAAATGTACACATATCAGGGAGTCTTTATATGAAGCCTGGGAGAGGTTTAAAGAATTATAGAGAAGTTGTCCCCATCACAACCTTTTGAGGGAGTTCCTATTGCAGACATTCTACAGTGGTGTAAATCAGAGCACGAGAGGATAGATGCAGCTGTTGGAGGTTCTTTGATGAGAAAGACTATTGATACGGCTCATGACCTTCTGGAAGAATTGGCTACCAATAGTTGTATATGGTCAAGTGAGAGGAGTAGACAGAGGAAAAAGGGGTAAAAAGATATGATTCCGATTGACTCTTTTATAGCTGTACAGGCACAAATCACAGCCCTTACCAAGTTGTTAAGCAACATGCAAGGAGCATCTTCATCTACGGCCAAAGTGATGCAATTATATTATAAGTTATATGAGCAAAACAACCATGGCTCAATTGAATGTTTCTTGTTAAGAGCTAGTGGTATAGAACAGGTAAATTACTTGGGCTAGCTACAAAGAGGTAATGATTTTCACCCAATTCACCCTCTCAATTTATTACCGAATTATTAAGTGCATAAATCAAATCACAAATAACTCAATAAAAATGCAATCAATCAACTTTCATTAATATCTTTCCCAAAGGTTAGTATAAACAGGTCTCAACATTTAACGAATCTATTCTCAACAACTATCTCAATTCTATACATCAATAAAATGGAAAACAAAGTTGGAAAATACGATCGGAACGGATTGATGGAGGCAGTAACGGCTGGAAACCTCCTGTTCCAGGAAGTACTTCGCATAGGCTTCGTCTTTGTGTCTTTCTTCCTTCGTTTCCTTTCTCAATCTCTTGAATAAGCTCTCTAGGGTTTTCGGGATATGGCTAATGCAAAAGCTCCTTCTTTATATTCTTCATGTTCTTTAAATACCTTGGCAGCCCTAGGATTTTTTCGGAGTCAAAATGGTCCTAAAAATCCCTCAAAACTTGACTTTTCCTCTTATTTGCGTGTCTGCCTGACATAGGCCAAGATCGTAGCCCTGCATACCACGATCGTGGCCAGCATCTAACCTCTCTGTCACGATCATGGCTAGCATCTGACCTCTCTGTCATGATCGTGGCATTCCCAAATGGCACAATTGTGGGATGTGGTGGAGTCTTTCTGTCAAGATCACGTCCCTCAGGCGACGATTGTGGTCTGGTTCACATGTCTATGTCACGATTAGGCCACGATCGTGGGCCATGATTTTGGCCCAAAAGTCTCTGAAACTCCTCCGTTCTTCGACGTTGGCCCTGAAACACTAACAAACACATCAAGGTACCTCAAAAACATAACATTTAAGCTTAAAGACTTATACTAACCCATAAAAACACCTAAACACATAAATTATCACAATTCTAACCTAAACGCACACTAAACACTCAAATTAACACTTAATACACAACAAATTAAACCCTAAAACATAATGCAAATCACAACTATGAACATCCCCAAACTTAAATGTTTGCTTTTCCTCAGGCAAACAAAACAACAAACACATAACAACACACAACACATAATGCAATAATGAGCCAATGGCTTCAACTTTATGAAATAAATTTAATCTTAAACACAGTCATACAAGTTATATCTTAATCATTATTATGCAAAATCTGTGTCTAGGGACTTTGAACTAAATATACAAAAATGGGGCCCAACATTCGGAGTCATCATAAGATGTGAGCGTGCGTAATTACCTTGAGGGTTATCTCTATAAACCTGTATTAGCCATATCCCACAAGAATGGTGTGCCCACACTAGTCAATCACCAAAAATCATAATTGCCTTCTTCAACACAATTGTAGCTCCAAAACTCTAGTTTAATTTGAAGCAAGAACTATCTCAAATGGAACTCTATAGAAGAAGTTATGCTTAAAAAGCCAAAGTATATTCATACCCCTGTCGTGCTCTCTAAACCGACCCCTCGCTATCTTTCCATCACTCTTTTTCTTATCAAAGCCAAAAGCTACCAATTTCTTTTTTAGGGATAGAAGAATGTGTTAGGAAACCATTGCTTCAAGAATCACTTCATTTGGTGGTCGGATGATAAAGTTATGGCCAAAAGATTTAAACGATATTTATATCCTCAATCATATTGTACCTATCTTGGGAGAATTAGTATAACTTTCTCTAGAAATCTTGGAATGGGACCATTCTTGGACCATTTCAAATACGACTTCTTTATCTACAATTTTTTGAAGACCACAAAACGAGATTATGCTTCAAAAAGGGGCCAAAATCGAAATTTACTGTAGCTGTCCCGAGAAGGTCCGTTTAACGGACATTGACGGGCCTGGGAGCCATCTTTCACCCGAAAAGGTGCGTTTAATGGACATAATGTCCGTTAAATGGACATTGGCAATATTGGGGGTCCCCACAGACTCTATAAGGTCTGTTTAACGAACCTAAAGTCTGTCTAACGGACATAGGGGTTTAGGCCAAAGCCTATCCCAAGCTTCCTACACCCATCCTAATCATCACATTCACTCATAACCTTCCTATTTTCATTTCTTATGAAGCAATAACACTCCTTAAACATTCAATTCCAACTTGGGTGCATTAAACTCCCAAAACTCAACTCAAATGACTCATCACATACATAAACTCTCATCATTCACCATAGCTGTCATGTACAATACCTTCTATGCAACATCACCACTTAAAATGATCATATCTCTCAACTCCAATACCCAAAATTTACATACTTTATAGCGTTGGAAAGCTAAGAGGATAAGCTACAACTTTCCAGAAGACGACTTTGTCTAATTCTATCTATATTATTACAGTTTTCTCCCTGAATCCAGTACACAATTTCTATCCCTATGAGAAGCTTGAAAATGCAATATAAAGACTTTGGAAATCATGAACAAAACATAATATATATATATTTCATTAACATCAAAACAAATAAGAGTTTTACAACTCTTTAGTGGGCATTTCGAGGCCCCTTTCATCATAATCCAAAATACAAAGTTTACAAAAACAAGAATCGCTCAAAATGCGAGCATCGTTTTACATAATCTAACTTCAAAAAACAAAACATGCAAACTGGCTTGATGCCTTGACTCTTGACTCGATCACTCGATATCTTGTTCATTACCTGAAGATGGGAAGGAAGGGGGTGAGCTTAAAAGCTCGTGGGTAACAGTCTTATAATCGGTAACAAGCAAAAACCATTGAAAACTCTAATAATCATAGCAATTTCTTATGAGAATCCATAAAACATATAATTTTCAAATTCTCACCTTGTCAAACCAATTCACAACTCATATAAGTCAAGCATTCATCAAACTTGTCAACACATGTAAACACATAAGCACATCATTTTGGTTT
>JANQAP020000014.1:1119666-1143974 GCA_026874005.2 Erythroxylum coriaceum
CTGCATCCGTGTAATGCTTGACTGGTTTGTTTATATCTTCGAAGGGTATTGGCTGTATGACTGAGTTGAGAAGGGTGGAGTCTGATTGTAACCATAGGTCAGTCCAGAATTTGGCTATGTCTCCCCTTCCGATTGCCCATTTCAAACCCTTCTTGACTGTGTTCCATGTTTGGTGGATGCTCTTCCATAGTGCTGAGCCTTTCTGTATTGACAAGTCCCCTTGTAGGTGTTCTTGTGTTAGATTATATTTTGCCGCAAAGATAGTAGTCCAACGGTTGCTTTTATCATATCTTCACACGTTGATAATAAAGATGAGTGCTTAAGTGTAGTTAAAGCAATGAATAATCTTAGAAAAATAATTCAAAAATTGAATATGTCGTAATAGAGTAGGAGTTGTCTTGGCTTCAAATCAGAGTTATATAGATTTCGTACCGTACCGATTGAAATTAATTAATACTAACCATTTTTGCTAATACTTGTTGATATTGACTAATATTTAAAATACCGATTAAATACCAGCCGATACTTTAAAGTTAAAAGTATTCCGCGACTTAAATGTAAAAAAAACAAAGTTTAACCCAAAACGCAACGGGCAAACGCACGCGCCACCGTAGCCACCGCAGTTCCCCCTCCGCAGCCGCAGTAGCCCTTGCCTGCAGTCACCAGCTGGAAAAGAAATCTTTGAAAAGTATCAGTAAGGTTATGGATTGTTTACGAGAGAAAAATAAGAGAGAGAGAGAGAGATAGAGAGTAAGAGGAACATAGATGACCCAGTGTCTATGAGCATGAAAAGTAGAGGAGAAAAATAAAAAGAAAGAGGGAGAGTTAGAGAGAGGTCAAAGCCAGCCATGAAAAATATGAACAGCTTGAAAAGTAAAACTGACTCGTGTGGTTTTGAAAATAGTCAAAGGCAAAGAATGTGTTCCTTCTCCTTTTTTTAATTTTTATTTAATAAGCAAAGATTAGATGCCTCCTATCACTTTTTTAAAAGATGTAAATTAATATTTAATATTTAATATTTTAGAATATTATTAATAATATTCTAAATCTTTAAATTTTTTTGACAATTTTAGTATATAAATTATAAATTTAGACTATGTCATATTGTAATAAATCAATTTAAAATTACTATACATATTGGCCTCATTTTAAATGCTCTAAGATCTTTTTTTAAAACTTTATGATCTTAAAAAACTTTTTTAAATATTTATTAAAGACGTAATTTTTATTTTAATGTTTAATAAAATATCTAAATAAAAATTTATTATTATCTGCTTTCAAAATATAATAAATACTATTTTAATAATGTTAAAGCACAAAGTAGTATACAAGGTGATAATAAAAGATTATTAAACTTGTTTTAAAATGATAAATGCAAATCATACATTCAATCACAATGCGAGATATCTTATTATCATTATTAAGTTAGATATAATTGTAATTGATAGAGATTCATGGGTATTTATTGTAATTTTTATTTGATGTAATTATTATTTATCATATAATAAAATTGTAATATTTTAAATACTTTGTATTGTTCTTAATTTTATATTTGTATGATGATTAAATGATCTTTTTAAATATTAAATATGATTATTATTTATATATGAAAATAATATTAATAAAAATAAATAAAATTTTATTATCTTAAATTTCTATTATTATAATTTTTAGAGACAAGGTTGACATAAAATTATAAATTATACAGTATAATATATTGAAGGATTATTTTATAATTTTTTAAAAATTCAGAAACTATTTTATAAAATAAAAAATTATCTATAATAGTACCTAATATTGACCGATATCGATACAATACTGTACTAGAAGTAAGGTGCTTGGTTAAAGGGATTGACAATGAATCTAAGGATATGGAATGAAAAACATTAGATGGTTATTTATTATGATTGAATGAAAAGTTTTTTCATATCTCACTTCTCGATATTACTCCATATCCCCTCACATCTAAGGGGGTGGTTGGTTTATATGTGAGAATGGTAATAGTAATGAAAATGAATATACTGAAGAATGAGAATGAATATTATCATTATAATTATGATGTTTGATTAAGATGAAGGAATAATTACCATTACCATTGATAGTAGTTGATTTATAAAAAATATTAAGAAATAAAAATTAATTATATTTTAATTAATTAATTAATTATATTTTAATTAGTTAATTACAATATATTAGCTAATTACAATATTTTAATTAATGAATGAATTATATCTTAATTAATTATAATGTAAATAATTAATTGTAATGTAATGTAATTAATTAATAATAATATTTTGATTAATTTTATTGTATTAATTATATTTTAATTAATTAATTAAAATTAATATTTTAATGAATGAATGAATTATATTTTAATTAATTATAATTCATTAATTAGTTAATAATAATATTTTAATTTTTTAAGTATATTTTAATTAATTAATTACAATATTTTAATTAATGAATAATTATATTTTAATTGATTAATTATATTTTAATTAATTATAGGGTAATGTAATTAATTAATAATAATATTTTAATTAATTATATTGTAATTAATTATATTTTAATTAACTATATTGTGATTAATTAATTAATTATATTTCAACTAATTAATTAATTATAATATTTTAATGAATGAATGAATTATATTTTAATTATTTAATTAATTAGTATTTAAAATATTTTTTAAAAAAGAGCCACTATTAAGAAATAAGTTTTATTTCTCTACTAAATGGAGGATACGAAGGATTCTCCAAAAGTGGGATATTAAACTATTGCATCTATAATGATAATTAACAACCGATCACTCACTTTTCATTTCTTACCTATTAACTTTTTCCTAAACTCATCAACCAAATACCCCTTACGATGAATGACTTTCATTCCTTAATTAACAAGTAAATGTCATAGGTGTAATACTCTGTCACACCCGTGATTGATATCTATATTTTCTTTTTCTTTTTTAATTTTTAATTAAATACAATTAAACTATAATTAATTGATTAATTAAAATATAATTAATTGACTAATTAAAATATAACAAATTTTTATTTTTTAAAAATTTTAACAAATCAACCACTATTAATAACAATAATAATAATTATTCATTCCTTTTAACTAAATACCATAATTATAATAATTATAATGATTAAATTAATTCTCATTTTTAACTATATTAATTATCATTTTCCGGTATATTCATTCCTAAATTTGATATTAAACAATGCTTCAAATGCCGTCAGCAGGTGTTTTGTACTTTTGTTAAAAAGATTGCTCACTGATCAGCTGTTCCTATTAAGTTCTTACAGCTGTCCTTTCTCTTAAAAACAATAATTAGAAAAGGTTCTTTCAACCATCTCTGCAAGGTTCCTTGTCTTCGGTGAGATTTCAGTTATACGGCTCCCTTCAGTCTCAAATCTATTGAGACATGTTTGCTTACTGGTATTGATATAGGTTAAAAACTATACTTGCCTTTGTGTACAAAGTAGATACTTTTTGCGTCAATATTTGAAAACCCTTTTACAAAACGCGTTTTCTCATCTGGGTTTTGTTCAATTTGTGGTGGGGAGTAGGGGATTGGCGGGACGCAGTACCCTGAGAGGCTGAGACTCCTGCGTAAATATTGAAACTCGGTTTTGAAAAAGATAGTTCTTCTAAATCTTCAAAAAAAACAAAAAAAAAGCATCATTTTGCTTTTTTTTTTAAAAAGTTTTTGTTATGGCGAACTCGTCTGGTATTCATCATCAAGATGGAAACAATGTTTCTTCTTCCTCCAATGGTACCAATCCTATTGGCGGCAATTCGGTTTTGGAGAGTTCGAGTACGGCGTTGAAGCATAATCCTGGTATTTCAACGAATTGGAGCCTCGACGAGCAGGCGATACTTGATGCAGCCTTGCTTAAGTAAGTTTGTTTCTTTGAAATTTTTGTTTTTGTGACTGATGTTTGTGATACTTCTCCTCAATTGAAAATTTTATTGTGGGATTTTGATGCTAGTTGTTGACGGTTTTTTTGTCGACTCTTTTGAATGCTCCTTTATTGCTTCCCCTTTAAACTTTCCTTGAATTGGGAGATTGTTTGGAATTGCACGGTATAGTTAAATCCCGAAATTTGTTAAACTGTGTTGGTCATTTAAGTTGCAGGTTGCTTTAGTTGTTTTGGTTATTCTTTTGAATATTAGTGGAGTTATTCAAGTTTTAGAGTTCAGATTTTTCCGTGATTTTGTATATTCGGGCATACATAGAACTCAGCCATAATGCTAGGTTTGCAATAATCTCTCTTGATTTTTGGTTGAGTTTAGCCTAAATTTTCATGTTCATCATTCGTTTAGAAAACAACTTTCTCCTTCCAACTCAAGAAAGTTCTGTTTTGAAACATCCTCGACTTCTCAGTTTTAAAGCTGAAATTTGTCTTTGTAAAACCTTATTGGTTGTTTGTGATCATTTACATGGATATCTACAGTCTGATTGAGATTCCTATTACTTTGAGTTATTAATAGAAATTGAGATTGTGCGACCAATAGTGTGTCTGAATAATGCGGTTTGATGTCTATCGTAGGAGACGTCCATCTGATTCAGCCATAACATTTTATGCGAAGATAGCCACAGAACTACCAAATAAAACAGTCCGAGATGTTGCATTGCGTTGCAGATGGATGACTGTTGAGGTCTTCTAATTCTCTGCTTTATGAAACTGTAGTTTCTGTTATAAATGATAATCATCAGGATTTGTTTCCTTAGATTACTGAAACCTAGTTCAGTAAACATGGTCTCAGATGAGACTGGTTGGAATAATGTTTTAAGCTCCACATTCATACTTGTAGTGCATGGAAACTATTGATTTATTTATTTTCTTTGTACATTAATTTTTACAGAAAAAGGAAAATAGTAAGAGAAGGAAGGATGAAAATTTAGCCAGGAAAGGAAAAGATAAAAAGGTAGGCATTACTGCTGTATGTTCTACTTTGGGTTGCTTTGCAGGGAAGATTTAAAGAGTTGTTAAGGGTTTAACATTGTAGTACTTTGACATTACATGTAAATATACTCTCTCTCTTTTTTTCTTGCTTTGGTGTCTATTATTCACATATTTGGGAAAAAGAAGATTTGAGATTGCCACTGAAAGAACT
Organism: Erythroxylum coriaceum; assembly: GCA_026874005.2. Taxonomy (NCBI): domain Eukaryota; kingdom Viridiplantae; phylum Streptophyta; class Magnoliopsida; order Malpighiales; family Erythroxylaceae; genus Erythroxylum; species Erythroxylum coriaceum. The sequence continues at coordinate 1,124,794 of JANQAP020000014.1, forward strand.
CAGATACCTACTGCTGTTAGCATAACGAGAATCCTATGCATAGACTCCTGTGACTATGAAGTGGATAATGGTTTTACAGAACACCTTTTAAACATATCAACATGGTCTCCTGCAGTAAAAAGTAGAGCCATGTAGAAATATTCACCAATTAAAATGTCATTGTGCCTGCTCAATCGCTAGATGATTAGGGATTTCTTTGCGCCTTTGTTTCTCAGGAAAGAGTTAGTGATCCAAAGACTTCACAGTTCACAGCAAGGCCCTTTGTTCCTCCTTATGCAACTCCTATGATGTCTATGGACTCTGATGAAGGCATCCCTAACAAAGGTGATGGTTTATATTATGGTGCATTACCTTTTCATGGTTTTTGATAGGATCATTTAGCACTTTGTTCTGTTGATTTTATTAGGATAAGTTTTATATTTTAGTTGTAGATTTTTGCTTATAAAATTTTTCTAATCAGTTGTCCTAATTCATATTGCGTGTTTCTTGTTAGATCTAACTTTAGATTCATTAACCAACGTCAGATGACCTAAATTCTTAACATTGAGTATGTAACAGTGAGGTATGTAAGCCTTGTGACTAGGAAAACCCTTGCTAGGTTTCGGCAAATAGATTATGCTTATGTATTCTCCGGACTCTGATGAAGGCATCCCTAACAAAGGTGAGGGTTTATATTATTGCACATTACCTTTGTATGGTTTTGGTAGGATAATTTAGCAATATGTTCTTTTGATTTTGTGAGGAAAAATTTTATGTTTTGTTTGTTAGATTTTTGCTTATATTTCTTCCTGATAAGATGTATTCATTTATGATACATGCTTCTTGTTAGATCCAACTCTAGATTTGTTAACCAACATCAGATGACCTAAATTCTTAACATTGAGTATGTAACAGTGAACCTTGTGAGTAGGAAAATCCTTGCTAGGTTTCAGCAAATAGATTATGCTTATGTATTCTTCAGGCCCCCCTCTAGCTGCATCTTCCCACATATTGACTTCTGGATCAGCCACATTTTGTTAGGATACTTTTCAGTGGTGTTATCATTGCAGTTTCTGAACATGTGTTCTGGCTCATCAAACAACATTATATGCTGCAATTTCTTGTTTTTAATCTTGGTGTATGTTGAACTGGGCAGTGGGAGTTTAAAGTATGCAGAGAACTGTATTCTCGGAATACAACTTTAAAAAGTTTATGCAAAAACCTACACCAAATTCGATTGAGTTATTGGTGGAAAAAGATTAGTTTGTGCCTTTCCACGGTTTGTAGAAACAGAAAGTAGAGGAAAATATAACTTTCCCTTTTCCCTTTCTTGAAACTTTACTATGTGTATGTGAAATGTGGTCATTTGTTAACTTTCTGTTGTCTACAGACCAACTTAGTTGATAATCCTTTTTTTTCTTCTGAATGTACTGTTATTATCTCTTATGTGTAGATATTTTGCCAAAGTACTTGCATGACTTTGACATGTTTGCATTGAAGTAAAGTTTGTAAAAAAACTGTCACGATCATACTATTCATGGACCTTAAAGGGAAGCAACTTTGGAATTTGGCATCAGAGAATTAGATGATGCCTTATCTTTGCTGGTTTATATTGGAATCCTACTTTCCGGAGTACTTCTAACAGAGTATAACTTAAACATAGATTAGGAATCCTTGTTAGAATTTGTAAAAACTTTTGGACTTTTCGACATGCTATTTATTTTCCTTAGCTGTTACGTGAATAATATGATAAGTTATTGGAGTATGCCCTGCTTCCATTTCACTAGCATGCTGAGAAGGTGCAGTTTCTACTGTAGCCATTAGCGGAGTAGCAAGGGAGCTTCTTGAGCAAAATGGAAAGGTCATGAAGCAAATCTCTACAAATCTATCAATCATGCAGGTGAATAGCCTTCTCCATTTTTTTTTTCATTTTCAACTTATCTTGGAAATAGGTGGTCCCTTAAAATTCAAAACCCCTTAGCAATTACAAGATTGATATTTTGTTTAATCACTCCTGTCTGGAAGATGGGGGCACATAAGTCACTTAATTTGTTGACATTTGAATAATCATTTTAATAGGTCGTGATGCGAATCTAGATGCACTAATAATTTCTCTTTCTTATGTCACTTGTTCTCCTTCCGGAGGCAATTGGTAATGAAATATTGAATTTGCATCAGTTTAGCTGACTCAGCTAAGAAATTGTTTTATGCATATGTTTCATTGCTTACGTTAAGAGTAGCTTCGTTTATGCATTGTGAAATATTGAGAATAAGAAGTAATCATGAATCAGCTGACCAAGCTAAGAAATTCTTTCATGCATTTATTTCACCATCCAAGTTGAACTTTTTTCTAAAGAATGGGACTCCTAATCAATTTTATCTTCGTACAATAACGTCTATTGACAATAAGAAGTTAGTTTTTATTCACGATATTACATAAGAGTTATTCTACTTTGCTGAGGAATTAGTTATGCTAATAATCCATCACATTTTCCAAGTCATAAGAAATAATGTGATTGATCCTGCTTTTGGTTAAGAATGTACATCAGCTTTAATTGAGTTATGTGGTTTGAAGTACACTGCAATCACAACTACAGTTAGCTCTTAATCTTGTGGAGTTTCTTTTTCTTTGCCCTTCTTTATGCAGTCATTTCATTTATAGACAGTGGACTTGAAAACTCGGGGATCCAACATTTTCTTTCTGCTCTACATAAGATGTATTGTTCAATATCTCTTTGCGTAGGCTTGTTCCTTGAGCTTTTCTTTTGATGGCATTATTTTTACTTTGTTTTCCTATGATCAATGTCATGTTATTGTTCTTAAATTTAAGCATTTGAAACATAAAATTGCATAATGATGTAATAATAGAAATAAAGTTGCAGTACCTATATCCGTGTACTTGTTATTCATGAAGAGAAGTATTATTTGATTGTTTATATCCCTACTTGGTGATTGTCACATCTGTTTGCTCGTCATTTTTCTTTTCAGTTGCACGAGAATCTTGTTCTACTTGCCGAAACTCGTGACAACATCCTCAAACTTATGAATGAGTATGTTGCAAATTATGATTTATTTTTTTCACAAAGTAATATTTAATCTCTCTTATTAATGCATTATACATCTTTTGAGTCTTCTCTATTTCTTTTCTTTGCATATGCTTTAGTACAGATCCAAGTGCTAATTTGCTGCGCCTTAGTGGTGTTACCTGCTTGCTCAAGTATGATTAATTTCTAGATATTAATTCACTCTTCTCTTTGAAACTTTTTTATCTTTATATGCTTGTGTCTGCAGCATACACTTGAATAGGGATGTGCGATAATATCGTCATCAGACATCAGTCCTGAATAAAATTGATTCCTTTTGATCTTCCTGCTACTTTATTGCTAAAGGATGGTTAAGTTGATTGCTGCATGTTAGCTTGTTAATACTGCTCTTTAGAAAATTCAGGCCTATGACGTGTGTGTGTGGCCTAGCAGTGAATTATTATGACCTACAAGTGGGGCTGGATAGGTAATTTCTGGAGGACAAGGACGTCTTCTTATCATCCTTATGTTTTATGATTATTTGCAGGGAGTGCAACTGAAGTCATAATTTTTTCCCTATAAAAATAGAATTTAATTGGGTAAAATGATCAAATTAAGCCTTTAAGGTTCATTAACAAATTCAATATAGTCTGTTATGTTTTCCAGTGTTAAATTCAGATCCCAACATTTGACCCAATGTGTTACACCATGAAAAGTTAATGATTTCATTAACAGTGTATCCAAATAAGGGTCAAATTGTTTGAAAATGTAGTATTGTGTCATTTAAATTAGCTAGGGTGTTAAAGGTCATTTTGTATTTAAGAGTTAACATCAAGGATTTATTTGATCCTTTTTTAAATTTATATATTATTTTGCATATAGTTTATGTGTTCTTGATTATGTTCCTCATCTGTCACTAATTTCTAGTGCTTCTGTAGAAATTTAGTTTTTTTGGTAGAATGGGGACATTCTTGATTCAAAATTTTAAACTCCTATTTTATTTGGTTAAAGTATATAGTGATGCTCAAGTTCAAAGAAGAATGTTCAAAGCTAATGCAATGAAAAGTCAATGCCTTTTGACAGTTGATTTACAACTGCGAAATCCTTGGTTACTTTTTATGATTGCCTAAGGTGCTTACATTCCCTGAAAGAAAAGTGAGAAGAAGCGGCCTGTAAGCTAAGTGGGTTACTTGCAAGAGTCCGCTGGGCCTAATTGTTGAACTTGTTAAGCTTGAGTGCTCTGGCTCTTAATACTTGAGTGCAAGCTGAGGTCAGATAGAATGATGCTTGCCATTGTTTGTATTACATTTCTGTGCTGGGACCTGAAGGTTGCTTATATGCAAAACTTGTTCTTATTGGTCTTATGTTATGTGCTGTTTCCATTCTTTGTTTCTTCACCACCTGAACATTTGAGCTTGGAGGTTGAAATTGTGGCGAGAGAGTAGAAAAGAGGCCACAATGATCAACACTTGTACATTTAGCGTTTCATGGATTCCTTTTATTCTATCATAATCATCTGTTGAGATTAATGGGATTTCCTGGTAATGTTGCTTTATGTTTCCAGGCAAGTAGACTCTGTTTGACTGTGCTGTCCATGTGCAGGCTCAATGACTCGCCAGAACTGATGAAGCAGATGCCGCTGCTCCCAGTTATGATAAACGAAGAACTGGCTAACACCATCCTTCCGCCGCCAAATCTTAGGTACAAATGATGAATCCTGCGAATTTAGTTGGCTCTAGAGATACAATCCACCCTTCATGAGTTCCTAATGTCAAGCTTTAACTGAATTAAGCAGTCCAAGTAGCCTTCAGTTTAGAATGCTGTAAAATAGCTATGGTTTTGTACAGTAAATATCTGTAGACAATTAGGAAATAAAAAGCTGAAGTTAATGTCAATGGTTTTCCCTTCCATTAGTTCATTTGCCCTGAATTCTTTGATGAACTTATACATGTATATGCTACGAAGTCTTTCCATAAGGTGACACCTCCCTGCTCTAGGCTTGCTCAGTTTCCACCCTACATGTCTTTGGTCTCATCTCGTGGTTACCTTTGCATTTCTAGCAATGAGGGCCGTTGAAGGATGTATTTGGTTGAATCTTAGCATATTTTTTTATTTGATTGATACATTCATCAATCAACTTGCTTCAATGGCAAGTTAAAAAAGAAAAATCAAACATTCGGGAAAAAGAAAACCGTAAAATCAAACGTCGACCATTCATCTCCAAGCAATTTGCACGAAAAGCACATGGAAAAGCCGTATAATGTCAAGTTAACCCACTTGCATGCGTATCTACATTTAATAATCTGTAAAATCTATAAAAACAAGAAGCTTTTTGAATTACTTTTAAGTCCTTCGCAAAGAGTTATAGTAATTACAAAACAACTGTTAGTCTTAGTTAATATTATTGCTTTATGTAAATATAAATGAAAAGGAAGCTCTAATGATAAACACCTGAAGTAGTAATTGGTGTATACATCCTAAGTTATATTAACTGTATCTTTTACAACAAAAATAACATTATCTAGTGTGAATAACTAATTGATTCCAAGTTAAATATGTGCCTTCGCCGGCGTGGTGTTGTACTGTCGTCATGTTTGATGTTTTCACCATCTTTGACGTTTGACTATACTCCTATGTTTGACACTACTCTTTTGCTTTCCATCTACCTGATAAGGCAAAGCCGCCTCATTTTGTAAATAATTTAATTATCATTTGAGAAAGGAACTTAAGGTTTGAGGATGGGGTAATATGGTAAAACGTGAAACAAAAGTATATACACGTAGTTAATGGCTGAGCTTCTAATTCCATGACTGAGTTCCCACGACGTCGTTTTTATTAATCAAGAAAACAAACGGTATTAAGATTAATTTATAGGATTGGTGGGTTAACATCAGAAAGAGATTTTGCTTCTATCGCTGGTTCTAACCAAATTAGAGGCCAAGGTTATCATCTTTTGATATATTACTAAATTAAGAATGGCAATTATTGAAAATGAAGTATTATATACTATACAGTATTACTATTCTAAGCACATGAAAAACGAAACAAGAAAGGAACATGAACAATATATATGGGGGATTCAATCTCCCTGCTTCGTGATGGTGTACGAAATGTGTTGGAGTTACCTTGAAGGAATTGCGACTTAAAAAATGTCATTATCATGAAGGTTTCAGGATATATAGTATTTGAAGTTAGAGCATAAATATAAAGAGAAGACTGCATGCAATTAATAACTCCTTTCGACTCACCTTGTAAAGTGGAGTTTGTCGTTATTATTTGAAGTTGAGTATATATGAACTTATACTTGAGGTTGTGGACAAAGTTTATTCCCTTGATAATATGTGCATTCATATTAATCAACTTGTCAAAGGCAAGTGAATCTTTATTTGCTAATGAAGCATGTTCACATAGGACGCATAAATACAAAAAGGAAAAGAATAAATCCATTATTACTTTGCAACTTTTTGACAGAGAAAAGAAATTGAAAGTCAGAAAAGCTTAACTTTCAGGTTTCCTTTATCTAGGCGAGAAAAGAAGCGCATTTTGCGATGCTTTTGTTTATGAGATAGATAATTAGTGAAGCTTAGCCGAAGTACGTATATGCTTTTGTAAGCAGTAGTTGGATTCACACCTTCCACAGAGGAAAGTGTACAGGTAAACTATAAACCAAAAAGACAAACGTAATACTATGCATAGTCATGACCAAGTGGTCGTTAAAATTGACCAGCGATATCGTTTGATTTTGTCTTTTGACTTTACAGACCAGGGCCTACCTGCGAACTGTGTTGTTCTGGCGGAATCACATCCATTTCATCTCAAAGAACAAATAAAAGTATTCTTATGATTTCAAATGACTTCAAAGATACATGTAATAATTATTATTAAAGTCAAGTAGTTGAAAAGACCAAATTAATTTAAAAAACAAAACGTATACGGAAGTGTTTGACAGGGTTTTGTTGGTCCTGATGAGGGAAGGAGCAGCGAGTCTGCTTTGATTCAGATAATTATATTATATTGGACCAAGTATTTGAGTTGCTTTGTTTGTCTTTGAATTATAAATAGACATGCTTTATAAGGGTGTTGAAAATGTGGAGGAGCTTCAGTTGAAGTTCTTGACTTTGGTTTTTTCCTTTAGAGGGCTTCGAGGAAGACTCACCAACATGTATATGAAGAGTCTCAGCTTCTAGATGTTTTTACCTTATCAATCATAAACGTTTATTATTCATGTAATAAGCAGCCACTGGGTGCCTAGAAATGCAGTAGTTGCTCTCTCTTAAAACAAATTGATTGTCAAACTGGATTTCTGTTCATAATGACTGTAGCAAACTGAGATTTTGAGGGTTTTGGAGTTGGGAATTCTGAAAGATACAGAGGTTGAAGATATTGGAGTTGCAGAAAGTAAGCCGTCGGCTCTTGAGGGAAAGTCTGAATTTCGAAACAGTTCCATCAGTTTCCAAGTTCAGGTGAGTTGATTGATTATAAGTATGTGTGTGTGTGAAGTCTTCCATGCTTGTCTGTCTTTTGTTGGATTTCTCCAGATCATATCCTTGACTAGATGATCAACAACATTTTCTCTGCTAAACTAAGCAGTCATCATACATCTGGACACCGCATTTCTGCTCCATTTGGTAGCCAATACATTAATAATTTTTTGTGAGGTTCCTTAGAACAAATTGCTGTTTCTTGCCACAATTATTCTCTTTCTCGCTTCAAACATGGTAGGCTGATCATGAAGAAACATTATTTCGTTGCCAAGAAGTTATAGACTTATAGCCATATACAACAGGCAGCTTTTAGAAAAGTTAGTAAATCTGAACACATTTTTCTTCATCCACACTTGGCTACAAAATTCCCTTTTTCTTTACTTTTCCTCGATATCTTTTCATCTGCAGCTTCCTTTAGCTGTTTCCAACATTATTCCATGCAAGTGGAGGACTCTCTCTCTCTCTTATTGGTTAAGTGTATATTTGTATGTTGTTTGATGGGTTAGTTTGTATCTCCATTTTATGAGGAAACAATATTAGCATTGGGTTTAGTTAGAGGGAAAAATGGGGTAGGTTTGGTCAAGTATGCATTGCGTGAAACAATAATTTCCTTTCAACTCATCACTTTGTCTTCTTCTACTTGTAGCGATGGGCGCCACGCAAATGGTTGTGGCTGTGCCCATTGTTTTCTTGGACCTCATCTTACGCTCAACTCTAGTTTCCGGACAACCAATCTCCTCAGCTTCTATACCAGGTAAGTTTACGCGTTAAAAAAAAACAAAAAAATATGATTAGTCTTCTCCTTTGTACGTCAGGCTCATAGAGAGTGCGTATGTATGACGCACAGAAAACATAAATTCAATGTAACGAAACATAATGGAAACTTCAATCCTAGTTAATATTGATGTTGAAATCGGGTTAAAAGAACCGTGTACTTAATTGGTCTATGACCACGAGCTTTCAATAAATGACATCCACAAGTTCAAACTCGGAGAAATTGTTCACTGACTCAGTCTGAAGGAGGCGAGATTGATTTTGCACAAACTAGTTTATGTATGGCTTTCGGTTTAATAGGAGTAATTATGTTCTCAAGCTGATCAATTTATAAACAAAGTGAAACTCACCCATAAAAGCTTGGCCGTTAGGGATGGTCTAATTGATAGGATGAGACTCTCCAAATAATCTTGTAATATGGTTTGGGAGTTTTTCGATCAGAGTGTTGGGTGGGAATCTGTAGGAATTCACTCGTAAATTTCTGAACTATGCCAAGTACTATAGTTCCCTTTTAAGAATTAATTTAATACGTATATAAAAAAAAGTTCTAAACTCTTTGTAATCGAAACATGGATTCGAATAACAGAAACAAGCTCTTTGTAAAATGTAAAGGAAAAGTTATTTATAATTGATAACTTTTACCTGACTCTCGCAAAGTAGAGACTAGAGAGCCCAGAGCTCAGAACTGCTCTGAATTACTCTTTTATATAAAAGATAGTGATTATAGTTTTTTATTATATAAAAACATACTATTATCATGTTAATAAAGTAATTAAAAATTCCTTTAAAGATGGATGAACATATTTAAGATCTTTTCTTTCATTGAGCTGCAAATTTAGTGATTTGTACTCGCAAATGATTAATAGTTATTAAGTCAACATACATATCTTGTTATTTCACTTGTTTCTTATACGTCAAAAGTATATTTTCTTGTTTACTTTTTGTTGTTTAGCTACATTCCTACATTGGATAGCCAAAATTATAATTTATGTGCTGACTTTGTGATTGAATGTTTAGGAGCAAATCTTCTCCAGCTAGACAATGCCTCACAAGGCAGTGGACAGTCGGATGATACCGTGAGAGTGGATCCTCTTGACAATTTTAAAAAGTATAGAGGAGGCTATGACATTACCAACAAGCACTACTGGAGTGTAAGTCGCTTCGTATCTCTCTAAACTAACTTAATGTTAAGTTGCAACCACTTCATAATAACATGTACAAACCATGGAAGTCTGGATACTATAATATATTGACTACAGACTCTGCAGACTAAGCATAAAGTTAGTATTATAGTTTCATGGTAACATATATGGCTTGACAAATGCAAAGATAATTGAGAACTGAGTTTGAGAGTATTAGATTGTCAAATGCAATCTCAGCCTGTATATTTCTGGAAATGACGTTTTTCACTTTGGCAGTCGACTGTTTTTACAGGGATTTCTGGATATTCAATTGGTATTCTGTGGCTTCTGGTTGGCCTGCTATATGGAAGCTTTCTGCTGGCAACTCTTTGTTGCTGCAGAAACAGAAGAAATGGAAAGCTAAAGAAAAAGGATCCCTGCTTCAAACAGTGTTACCTCTGGCCAATTATATTGTCTATTTCGTTGACTATCCTGGCAGTGTAAGTCTGAGCAGGCCGATTTCAGATTCTAGAGATATTTACTATAAAGAAAGATGTTTTGACAAATGAAAACTATATGCAGAACTGCATCTGGTTTGGTTCTTGGAGGGAACGAAAGATTCCATTCGCGAGCAAAAACTGTTCTGGACATCATCATTGGCACTGCAAATGGTGCTTCAGAAACCATATACAATACTACTGGAGCAATGAAAGGAATAAGAGATAACCTAGGTTCCACCAACGAGAGCATCATTGAGAATTTTGGTGCATCAGGAAAAAGCATCAGTGACGCGTCTTTTTTCCTTATGTCCACATCTGAGAAGCTGGATGCTGAAGCTGCTAACATCCATAGGCAAGCTAGAAAGAACAGTCGCTTGATTGACAAAGGTCTCAAGATAGTGTAAGTTTCACCACATAAACATCTATTAGTCCTATGCATTTTGCTACCTAGGCTTCTCATATATGTGTGTTTGATGCCTGCAGGTACATAGTAATCACGTTGACAATTTCCTTGAACCTGACTGCTGTGGTTGCTGTGTCAAGTATGTTTCCATTTCTGCCCAAATTATTGCTATTGTGTGGTTAACAGAATTGGTTCCTGTTTAGTTTCCTCGTGTAATTGTCACAGTTATCACAATTTGGCATTTACGAATGAAACTGGAGTATTTCTTACAGACTAAAACTTCCATGAATCCAGAAAAAGCTTCTTACATAATTAAACCATATGGTTAAAATTGATAATGAAACTAAAATTTTTCTTGCTGAATGGAACTTCTACGAAACCAGAAAATGTTTATCCAAATAGTCCACAATCAGTCATTTTTTCAACTGTCATATTGGATAGAATTCTCATCTAAATTCCCGATTTCATATTACTGCAGTCATCCGATTCTTGAAGTCAAGAAGTAGAGCCCTTCATTTGTAAGTAATCGAGCTATTAAAATATATCCTCGTTCAGTTTTCCATTGCATTTTTTCATAATCCTTTCTCCGGCCCGTTGCAGATTAATCACGCTTTGTTGGTTCCTAACTGCTCTCTGCTGGCTCTTCTTTGGAATATATTTCTTCTTGCATAAGTAAGTCTTAAGTCCTTTCATTCCTCTGATTGATTTATACAAATTCACTAATATAACCAACAAGATCTATGAGATAGTGAGCCAGTATACCAAAATTCTTAGTAATTGGAAAACTATCCACATTTCTGCAGTTTCTCCAGGGATACATGTACAGCTCTTGAAAACTTCCAAGAAAATCCCAACAACAGCAGCTTGAGCTCTATTCTTCCTTGTGATGAACTCATCTCTGCAAAACCAGTACTGTCTGATATCGGTTCAGGGGTTTACAACCTTGTTAATCAGGTATTTATATCTTCGCACATGAACATATTTCTCCCTTTAAGTTGATTGACTGGTTGCAACGTTCGAATTGCCCAATTCAGAAGTTTGCTTATTATTTAAGTCCAATCTGTAATGGCTAATACCGGCTAGAATTATAGAACTTTCCTCAAGATGCATGAGATAAATGATCTTTGATGTTGAAAACGCGATCCTTGACATAGAAGTACTTGTGCCTAATGTTTTCTCCCTGCTCCGGCAGATAAATGCAAACTTGTCAGCTCTGCAACGATCATCAAGCACGTTCTTTGCCATCTGCAACCCATTCACAGCACCACCAACGAATGAATACAGGCCAGATGATTGCCCTGAGAACACCATTCGAGTAAGAGACATCCCAGAGGTATGCCATTAATGATAAGGCCTTCAGGATATAATGGCATATGTACTTAGTAACCAGAAACTCAAATTTTTCTCTCGTGCCTTCCTTTCAACAGGTATTGAAGGTGCTTACTTGTTCAGATTCGAACAATGGAACGTGTGAAGATGGACAATTCATTCCTGCTAGTACCTCAAAAACATTGACAGCCTATGCAGTTTCACTACAGGACCTATTAGATGCCTATCCTGGAATGCAAAATCTGTTAGAGTGTCGATCAGTAAAAGATGCCTTTTCGGAGATCCTATTGAAGCACTGCAAACCTTTGAAGCGAAAGGTTCACATGGTATGGGCATCACTGGTGTGTCTGGCAATGATCATGGTGTTGCTGGTCCTAGTTTGGATAGTGGAAGCTCAACATGAGCAAGAACACCATTCCGAGGATGGATCTGTTAAGCCCCATTCCACTAAAGCGGATGGGTTGAAACATGGAGCAGCATAAGTACCATGATAGGCTCAGGATCAGGCTAGAACTGGCAACAATTCAAAGATGCATAGTACATGGGCACTGGAAGGCAGATGTGCAAGCAACTTCAGAAGTGCTCATAGGACCAAGAAGTCAAGTTCCAATATCATTTCAGATAATAATAATAGTTCCAAACTTCGCTGAGTGTACAGCAAGATATACAAAAATATGTAGAATTCAGAAATATTATATCGTAGGGGAGGGAGGGGTGAAGCCAGATTGGCTTGTTGAAATTTATGGCAGCAGAAGTCATTACAAATTTTCCAGTTCTTTGATTCAATGTGAAGGCGAAATCTGGGGATCAACCTCATCACATAGGTCACTAGGCATTTGTTAAAGCAGTATAAATATAGAGATATAAATATTTTTATTTATTTATTTCAATCTTTGGCTTATGTTGCATTTCCTTTCATCGATTGAAGTGTGTAATCATAATTTTCTTCTGTAGAGAAAAAGAATCCGCCTGATACATTTTCAGCCAAAATATACCAAAATAAATTATATTAGAACTTATATTATATATATAACTTGCAATACTAGAAACAATCTTTTTTTTGACTACTTAAAAATTTAATCTTTTTTCTTAATACGATTAATATTGCTTCACTAATGAACTTGACCATATTTTAGCTCCGTGTGATATCGTTTGAGTTCAAAAGCAACTTTAGCGAGTAAATGAATTTTGGTTTATTGATTCAAATTTGATTTCATTTGTACGGAAGGTTTCAATATATATACAAAATGTGAAAGAAAAAATTTTTCTATACAATGTCAAAAATGGAGGAAATAAACATGTGAATCTATTATAACAAGCTAATGTGGTAGAGTTCGATAGAGAACCAGCTGGATGTATTCTAACAACCTAGAGCTCTGCCGCTCACAGCAGCAGCATATTGTAACACCCCCATCAAGCTTGAGTAGGGGAAAAATTGACCATGCCAAGCTTGGACAAGAGAAGTTGATGCTGAGAAGAAGGAAGCACTTTTGTAAGTACATCAGCTAATTGAGATTTGGTGGGAAGATAAGATAATTTGCAATAATCCTTCCACGACCTTTTCTCTGCTAAAATGACAATCCAGCTCTATATGTTTGGTTCTTTCATGAAAGATCGAATTTTTTGCAATGTGTAAAGCTGATATGTTGTCACAATGAAGTGTCACTGGTTTGAGAGAATGAAATCTCATTTCTTCCAATAGCCTAACAAGCCATGTCACCTCTGCAGCAGCTTGAGACATGGCCCTATATTCAGCTTTAGAAGAAGATTTAGATACAGTCACTTGTTTATTAGACTTCCAGCTAATAGGAGACTCACTTAATAAAATGATGTAACCAGTGACATATCCTCCGCTAGTAGGACAAGCTGCCCATTCAGAATCTGAGAAAGTCTGGAGAGAGATTTCATCTGAGGCTTTGAGCATAATTCCTTGATCTGATGTACCCTTGATATACCTCAGGACATGAAACAGAGCATCAATATGAGTATCCAAAGGTGTTTGCATGAATTGATTAAGGGTCTGAACAGCAAAGCTGAGATCAGGACGTGTATGTGTTAAGAAGTTTAGTTTGCCAATAATTGTTTTGTAAAAGGTAGGGTCTGCAAAAGGTGAGTCGTTGTCCAAGGATAGTTTAAGATGTAAAGGTAATGGTGTGGAGACTACTTTAAGGTCATTTACGCCACTTTCAACAAGGAGTTCATGAGTAAACTTCTTTTGAGTCAAAACATATCCATTATCCATTTTACTGACTTCAATACCCAAAAATAATTCAAATGCCCTAAGTCCTTGATGCCAAAGGAAGCATGCAAGTGAATTTTCAAGATAGCAATAGCATTAAGATCAGAACCAGTCACCAATATGTCATCACCATAAACTACAACAATGGTGGTATGCAGCCCTTGAATGTTAAGGAACAAAGAGTAATAATTCTTTGATTGAGTAAACCTAGACTTTTGAGAGTCTGACTTAGTTTTGCAAACCATTGTCTCGAAGCTTATTTTAAACCATAAAGAGACTTTTTACCCCTACACACCTTGTTTTTTGCATTAGGAAGACCTGAAAGCATTTTCATGTACACCTCATGTAAATCCCCATGAATGAAAGCATTATTAACATCAAGTTGGAATAATGTCCATTTTCTGTTGGATGCTAAGGCAATGATGGATCTTACGGTAGCCATTTTAACTACTGGAGAAAATGTTTCTTGATAATCAATCCCTTCTTTTTGGTTGCAACCAATGATAACAAGTCTGGCTTTATGCCTTTCTAGTGAGCCATCCGCTTTGAACTTGACCTTATAAACTCATTTGCATCCAATGAGTTTCTTGCCAATAGGAAGAGACACCTCATCCCAACTATTATTAGCCTGCAAAGCATCTAGTTCTTTTCTCATAGCACTAACCCAATTAGGATCTTGGGAAGCTTCATGATATTATTTAGGTTCAAAAAAATATGTAATTTGAGCAACATTAACTTGATATGTGTAAGGTAAAGTGGAAAAAGAAACAAGGTTACACTAGTGAACCTTAGAACTAATAGCAAAAGAACTAGTGGCATAATTGCGAACATTATCCTACAGGTAAGTGGGAGTTTTATGCAATTTGTTGGACTTTCGTGGTGGAGGAATTGTGTTTGAAGAAGACTGAGATGAAAAAGAAATATTATTAGTTTCAGAAGAAGTGGAACGATGAATAAAAGCGGATGAAGTTATGTCAATAGCAAATATAAAAACATAAGAAGAAGTGTCAGAATAAGGAGGAATGATAGTAGGAGGGTCCACACACGCATGAACAGGAAATGACGAAGTAGAAGTATTTTGATCAAAATGATGAAAAGGAAATATATTCTCATGGAAAACAACATCTCTACTAGAGAAAACCTTGTATGTTTCCAAGTCTAAAACCTTGTCTGCCTTTTTATCATGTGGATAGCCTACAAAAACGTAAGGATGAGCTCGACATTGAAATTTATCCCTATGGCTTTTAAGAGTTAAAGCAACACAGAGGCAACCAAACGCTTTTAGATGTGAATAAAAGGGTTTAGTGTTAAAAAGTACCTAATAGGGAGATTTATTTTGAAGAACGGTAGTAGGAAATCTATTTATAAGATAAATGGCAGTCAAAACCAAAACACACTGTCCCTAATATTTGTTGGGTAATTTTGACTGAAAGAATAAAGCTCTAGCTACTTCAAGTAAATGCTTGTGTTTTTTCTACTAAGCCATTTTGTTGTGGTGTATCCACACAGCTTGTTTTATGAATAATCCCTTTGAGTGCATAAAATTGTTTTACAGTACCATCATCAAATTCAACAGCATTATCTAATCTTATGATTTTAATATTTGTATGAAATTGATTTTCAATGTAAGCAACAAAGGCTTTTAAAATTGGGAATGCATTGCTCTTGTGTGAAAGAAGATGTGTCCAAATGGTTCTTGAAAAATCATCCACAATAGTTAAAAAATATTTGAAGCCATTATATTTTTAATGATGATATGGACCCTGTATATCAATGTGAATTAATTCAAAGATATGAGAAGTATGAGTAGAAATCAAAGGAAACGATTGTCGATGTTGTTTAGCATGAGGACAAATATCACAGATTCAAGTAGTATCAGATTTAAATTGAAAGGAATCAATGTATTTCATTTGACCACAGGACAACTGTCCAAGTCTACAATGCCATATATTTTCACTAGGAGAAACTAAATGACAGAAAGAAGAAGAACAAAGATGTTTAGACGTAGGAGTCTTAAGATTGCCACCACTTTTAATTTTGCAAGAATCGCTGTTTACAAACTAAAGTCCACCAGCCTCCTTACCAAGAAGCACTTCCTTCTTCATGGGGGTAAAAACAAGATTAGATGACAATTGTTTGGTCAATTTGTTGGCAGATAGAAGATTGAAATGAAAATCTGGAACATGTAGTACTTGATTAAGTTTAATAGAAGATGACAGCAAAACAGAACCAACTTGCATGATTCTAGCTTGTTTTCCAGTGGGCATAGTAATATAGCAATTACCAAGAACAGGTTTGGTATTTTGAAGCAATGAAAAATATGCCGTAATGTGATCATTAGCTCCATTATCAATAATCCAATCAGAATTAATAGTAGAAGAAAAGAAGCAAACATTTTTACCTGCCAAAAATGCATTGGGATTATGATGCTCACTCTTTACTGAAGTATTATGCATCTCCAGGTTGTGTTTGCTCAAAAGAGTCATCAACTGATTGTATTGTTCCTGGGTAATTTAGGAGGAGAATGAATATTCTGGTTTTTAGAGGGAATGTCAACTACTGGAGACATTGCTGAAGTTTGCACCGTAGCTACAACCCTTTTACCTTTTGCAAATTTGTGCATTGGTGGATATCCATGTAATTTGTAACACATCTTAGCAGTGTGTCCAGGAATTTTGCAATGACTGCAAACGTAATTATGCTTCTTTCCATTGGAATCTCCTTTCTGCTGCTGTTGACCTCCTCTAAAATTGTTCTGATTTTGCCTGTAATGACAGGCCATTGTAGATCCACCATTATAAATCATCTCTGGAGTTTTATAATAAGAAATCAAAGTAGCAGAATCAGATGCAATGTGAGAGATATTTTCCAAATCTCTTTGTTGTTCCTTTTGAAGCAAAATATTGTAATCTTGACTAACTATAGGTAGAGGTTGCCACATCAAAAGATTGCCTCTCATGATCTTGTAATCTTCATTTAAACCCATTAGAAATTGCATGAGTTGTTGTTGTTGCATTAATTGACCAGCTCCATAAGAACAAGTTGTTATAGTAATCAATGTATTGTATTGATCCCAGACCTTTTTGATCTTTGTAAAGAAAGATGCAATTGAAAGATTACTGATAAGCCCCCAATTAAGCAAGTTTACAGGAGGAAGCCCAAGAAGAATGCAAGTGAATGAGGAAGGACAGGTGGCAGCGTTTAAAAATCAAAGTTCGTTATTTCTGCAGGAATAAAAGGACATAACAGGGACTGCTATTGATCATTCGATTTTGTCATTGCTTATTGTAATATAATAGGCCCTAGTCTCCTTGGCTAGTGGTGTAGTTTTCTTTGTTTTTCATTTCGTAAAACAGACATTGAGAGTTATTACTCTTATTTGCTGGATTCCAATCAATACAATACTATTTCTTTCCTAAAACATTCTGTCTTTACATTCTTTGTTGTATCAAAGGTATGAGAGCCCCCAGTCTGGGCTGCGTATAGTTAGGACGAGAATGGAAACGAAGATCGAAACATTATAAAATGTGGTTGGTGGTTTAGTGGATGATGTGAGTATTCTAAAAGAGAGGATGATGCAAATGTGTGAGCTTATGCAAAAAAGAGAGGAACGTGAGGCTATGAGAGAACGGAGTCAAAAAACTCCAGAGGTGGTTATCACTGAAGGGGTTATGGGGTTGTTGGAAGGTGAATGCAACGATAAAGCTGAAAAAAGTGGAGAACGAGTGAGTAAACACAGTGAGAAAGAAGAAGAGTGAGGAGAGAGGTAAGTGAAAAAACTGGAGCTACCAATCTTTACGGGCAAGGATCCATATGGGTGGCTGTTCCGTATTGAGAGATGCTTTCGTTATAATAGGATTGCCATGGAAGACAGAATAGGGGTTATAGCTGTGTGTTTAGAAGATGAAGCTCTCAATTGGTTTCAATGGTTTGAAGGAAGGTAACCCGAGGAGTCATGGAAGGAATTTGAGGAGGAGGTTTTGAAACAATTTAAAGGCCCTGGACAGTGGAATGCGTATGAGATGTTATTGGCATTAAAACAAGACAAGAGCGTAGTAGAATATAGAGCCATCTTCAAAATGGTTTCAGCTTCATTGAGGAACGTTGATGAAGCTTGTCTGGTTGGGGCATTTATAAATGGGCTTAGAGGAGACATAAAAGCTGAATTAAGGCTAGCTACCATTAACGATTTGGAAGGGCTCATGACACTAGCCCAAAGATTAAAGAGAAGAACGTCGTGCTAACCCAATTTCGAAATGGAGTGGGTATCAGTAGCTCACAACTTGTGCCAACAATTTCAGCTCATGTTCACAAATCAACGATGTCGTATAACCCTAAACCAGAACCATCAAATTTTCACTTTAAATCAAATAACGTACATCCAAATCAAAATGTCAGACCACCAGATAAGCGTCAAAAGGACGTCCGGAGGATGACAGAAGCAGAATCACAGCGTCGAAGAGAGAAGGGGTTGTGCTTCCAATGCGGGGAACGTTGGGGACCACATATAGATGTAAAAATCGTCAATTGAGTGTATTGTTAATGCCTCCGGAGGAGAAAAATGATGCTGAGGAAGAAAGAGCTGAAGAAGTGATAGAGAATACTGAGATTGTGTTGTCATCAGAATCAGGATATGAAGAGATAACAAAAACAGAATTATCCAACTTCTCAATGGCTGGACTCACTTCCAAAAAAACGATGAAACTGAAAACAGAATTATCCAACTTCTCAATGGTTGGACTCACTTCCAAAAAAACGATGAAACTGGTTGGAGAACTTCAAGGAAGAGAGGTGACGATGCTGATAGATTTTGGTGCTTCTCATAATTTTATATCGGATAATATTGTTCTAGAATTGAGGTTATCTATTGATAAGACTAAGAATTTTGTTGTTCCAGTGGGAGATGGTTATAGGGTTCAAAGAGCAGGAGTTTGTAGAGGGTTAACAGTGAAGGTGCAGGTGACTGAGATTTGTGAAAATTTTTACCCGTTTGAGTTAAAGGGTGTAGCATCATTTTGGGAGTTGATTGGTTGGACAAGTTAGGTGACATCAACATCAATTTTCAGACCTTGATTCTGCAATATCATCAAGGAGGAAAACTCATAACCTTTACGGGTAGTCCAGCTTTGTCAAAGTCTATCATTTCGTTTAAGCAGTTAGTCAAGGAATTATTGGCAGAGAAAGAGGGATATTGGGTGGAATTTATTGACAAAACTACTAAGGGGGATGAGCATATAATAGCACCACAGATTTCAGCTTTGATTGAGTCCCATGAGAAGTTGTTTGAATCTCCAAGCAAACTACCACCTTCGAGAGTTGAGGATCACGC
>JANQAP020000014.1:1236054-1246780 GCA_026874005.2 Erythroxylum coriaceum
GAATGGAGAAGAAAAGGTAAAGGCCAGAGCAGTAGAGGCCGTAGAGAAAGAGATAGCTCTCAGATGAGACAAACAGAGCAAACAATACAGTCTTCTCCTCCAGAACCACAGAGAGGGGATCAAGGCAGGGTCAGAAATCCAGATGCACCAGCCTTTTCAACAACTAGTGGTACATAGAACCCAGCTAAGGCTAGATCACAACAACCTCCAACACAGCCACAGGATTGAACTACTTGTAATGTCTGTGGGAAAAATCATCAAGGACCCTGTAGATTCGAGTTTAGAGGTTGTTATAGGTGCGGACAACAAGGACATTTCATGAAAGACTGCCCAATGCAAGAAAACCAAGTAGTTCCATCCCCAGCTTCACAGACTACTGTACAGATGGACAGACCTGTTAATAGAGGCCCAACTGGTAAAGGTAAACCTCAAGGCCAAGCTCCCACCCAGAATCTGGGGCAGATGTCAGCACCAGTCCCAGCAAATAGAGGCCAAGGGAGAGTGTTTGCTGTAAATCCCCAAAAAGCACAGGCCTCTAATACAGCTGTAACAGGTAATCCTATGCAAACCTGTTGATATTCAATTAAATTGCATAAAATGTCTATGTTCTGTTATGACAAAGATATGAATTTTCTTTTATTATGATGATAAAACAATGTTGATATAGGTGTAATCCTTATCCAGAACGAGAATGCTAAAGTGCTATTTGACTCGGGTGCCACTCATTCATTTATAGCATCGAGTTTGGCGAGAAAGTTAGATAAAGAGAGAGAATTAATGAAAGACTCTCTGTTTATAGTTACAACCTTAGGGGAAAATGTTGAAGTGAAATATGTTTACCCCTCATATGCAGTGGAAATAGAGGGTAGAAAATTTATAACAAATTTGATCGAGTTGGTAGTATTAAAATTTGATATTATCTTGGGTATGGACTGGTTATCAAATCACCATGCTATAATGGATTGTTATGCCAAAAGAATTATACTTAAGCCTGATCCAGAAATAGAAGTGTTATATCAGGGTGATCGAATTGGGTTTCCTGTTAACAGAATATCAGTTATACAGGCCCAGAGACTTCTAAGAAAGGGATGTCAAGGGTATGTAGCTCATGTTACGAATACCAGAAGGGAGATCAGTGAGTTACAACAGATCTCTATACTAAGGGATTTTCCAGATGTGTTTCTAGAAGATTTGCCTAGATTACCACCAGAAAGAGAAATAGAGTTTAATATAGAACTCCTTCCTAGTACAAACCCTATCTCAGTTACTCCATACAGAATGGCACCTATAAAACTGAAAGAGTTAAAGGTGCAGTTGCAGGATTTGCTTAATAAGGGGTTTATTAAACCCAGTAGTTCACCGTGGGGTGCACCAGTGTTATTTGTTAAGAAGAAAGATGGATCCCTACAGTTATGCATAGATTATAGGCAGTTGAATAAAGTAACTATTAAAAATAAATACCCTCTTCCTCAGATTGATGATCAGTTTGATCAATTAAAAGGAGCAAGTCATTTCTCTAAGATTGATCTAAGATCCAAGTATCATTAGTTGAGGATCTGAAAAGAGGATGTGTCGAAAACTGCCTTTAGAACTAGATACGAACACTATGAATTCCTGGTGCTTCCTTTTAGTTTAATGAATGCACCAGCATCCTTTATGGATATGATGAATAGAATCTTCAGGCCGTATTTGGATAAATTCATTATGGTTTTCATTGATAACATATTGGTTTATTACATAAGCCAAAAAGAATATGAAAAACACTTGGCAATGGTGTTACAAATCCTCAGAGATAATCAGTTATATGCCAAGTTGGAAAAGTGTGAGTTCTGGCTCGATAGAGTTGGTTTCCTGGGTCATATAGTTAGTAAAGAAGGGATTCAAGTAGATCCTCGGAAGGTGAAAGCAGTATCTAATTAGCCTAGACCCACTAATGTTACTGAAATATGAAGTTTTTTAGGTATGATCAGTTATTACAGACAATTTGTAAAAGATTTTTCCAAGATAACTGCTCCACTAACGAGGTTAACATGGAAATAAGTACGATTTGAGTGGGATGATTCTTGTGAACAAAGTTTCCAAAAGCTTAAGAAATGTCTCACATTAGCTCCAATGTTAGCATTGCCTTCAGGGCAAGGTGATTATATGATATATTGTGATGCCTCCAAAATTGTTTTAGGTTATGTATTGATGCAGAATGGGAGGGTAATTGCTTATGCTTCCAAACAATTAAGGAAGCATGAAGTAAACTATCCTACCCATGATCTAGAAATGGCAGCCATGATATTTGCTTTAAAAATTTGGAGACACTATTTATATGGTGAAAAGAGTGAAATATATACAGATCATAAGATTCTTTAGTACATTCAACAGTAGAAAGAGTTGAATATGAGACAGAGACGGTAGATTGAGTTACTGAAGGATTATGACTGTCAAATCTTGTATCACCTGGTTAAAGCCAATGTAATGGCTGATGCCCTGAGCAGAAAATTGATGGGGAGTTTGTGTCATATCCCCATTCAAAAGAAAGAGATAGTTAAAGATTTAAATGGGTTATTTAATATGGGACTGTACTTAGAAGTATCTGATTCTTAGGTGTTACTTGCTCAGTTCCAGGTGAAACTCAATTTAATTGATGAGATTAAAACTGCCCAAGACATTGATCCTGAGCTAGCCAAATTGAGAATAGCTATATAGGATGGTAAGGTGACAGAGTTCAGTATAGTGGATGGAGTATTGAAATGTGGTAACAGGTTATATGTACCTGACATAAATGGGCTAAGACAAAGAATTATGCATGAGGCACATTATACACCCTATAGTGTTCACCCTGAAACCACCAAGATGTACCATGATGTTAAAGGTATATATTGGTGGCCGGGTATGAAGAAAGATGTAGCCCAGTTTGTATCTACCTGTTTAACTTGTCAACAAGTCAAATTTGAATATTAGAAACCCACTGGACTACTACAGGAGCTACCGCTACCCGAGTGGAAATAGGAGCAGATTACCGTGGATTTTGTGGTTGGACTGTCAAGAACGCCTAAAGGGCATGACTTTGTTTGGGTTATAGTCGACAGACTCACCAAATCAGCCCACTTTATAGTAGTTCAAACCACTTATAGTGCAGATCAGTTAGCCCAGTTATATGTTGACAAAATTGTGAAGTTTGGAGTGCTAGTGTCTATTATTTCTGATAGAGGAACACAGTTCACTTCTAGATTCTGGCAGAAACTACAAGAAGCCATAGGTATATAGCTGAATTTCAGTACAACATTTCACCCACAAATTGATGGGCAATTAGAGAGAACCATCCAGACACTCGAAGACATGTTAAGAATGTGTGTCTTAGACTTTGGTGGAGATTGGGAACGTCATTTGCCTTTAATAGAATTTACTTACAACAACAGCTACCATTCCACCATTGAGATGGCACCTTACGAGGCATTGTATGGCAGAAAGTGTAGATCTCCATTATGTTGTACAGAAGTAGGAGATAAATAGTTAGAGGGACCAGAACTAATTCAAGAAACATCTGCAAAAGTTCTTCTGATACATGAAAGATTAAGAATGGCCTTCAATAGGCAAAAGAGTTATACAGATTCTAAGAGGAGGGATGTACAGTATGAACCAGGTGATCAAGTTTTCTTAAAAGTCTCTCCTATGAAAGATGTAGTCAGATTTGGAAAGAGAGGGAAGCTAAATCCTAGATATATTGGACCGTTCAAGATCCTTGAAAGGGTCGGAAATGTATCATATCGGTTGGCTTTGCCTCCTCATCTTAGCTACATGCATCCAGTTTTCCATATATCAATGCTAAGAAAGTACATTCTAGATCCTTCTCATGTATTACAAGGCCCAGAAGTGGAAATAGCAGAGAATCTTTCTTATGAAGAAACTCCAGTTGCCATCATGGACAGACAGATTAGAAAATTGTGGAATAAAGAGATTCTAATGATTAAAGTCCAACGGTAGAATCAAAGAGTTGAGGAATGTACATGGGAAACAAAAGAATCAATGAGAACCAGATATCCACAGTTGTTTCCTCAATAAGATAAATTTCTAAAATTCGTGGACGAATTTTAATAAGGGGGAGAATGTAACACCCGATATCTGATTTACCCAGTACACTGATAAAAAAGAGTAATTAAGACTAATGTTATTAAAACTAGGACAGTGAATCATAATTTTTAGTGACATCAAATTAATGATATTTGACACTTTTTCGGTCGTCACAGGAAATTGTAAGAGAGGATTTTAAAGAACCAGTATAAGAGGGGCATTTTTGTAAATAATGAAAAGAATGGCTTATAAAGGAAGCTAAGTGTAAATAAGACAAAACTTTTATCTTCCTCCTCCCTCACTTGACTGAACCATGGAAGCTCCTCTCTTAAAATTTTCAAGCTTTATGACAAGAAAGTGAAGGAGAATTAAGTCGATTAGTCGAAACAAAACGATAAGCCTCGATCCCAACACTTGATTCTACCGATTGGAATTTAGTTTCTCATTTCTTTTGCCACAACTATGAAACCCACTTGATGAAATTTATGGGTTTGATGATTTTGATGATGGATTCTTATTCTTTGATGTCTAATGACTAATTAACATGAGGAAATTTTCATTTTTTTATGGTGATTTGGGCCTAAACCAAAACCTAGGGTTTTAGAGTTCAAAGCTGCCAAGGGAGGTAGATTCGTAAGTATTTCTTATATAATTTTCTTGAGCTGTTTAACGTGTGATTTTGAAGAAACTCAAAGCTAGAAAGTTGTCGATATGGGTGTCTACTGTATCCCTGAATTTTCTTTCAAATTTGTGGTGAGCAAAAAATGAGATATCACTACAAAAGATTAATACAATCCGCGTTGTTTTGTTGATAACATGTCACGAATTGTAAAGACTTTTCGTGACGTTTTAAAAACGTCACAAAATGTTTGAATTTTTGCGATGTTTTATGAAAACGTCACAGATTTGTGACACTTTTTATGACATTTTATGAATAAAATGTCGCGAAATAGAAATCGTGGCATTTTGTTGAAGAAAACGTCGCAGAAGGCTTAGTTAAAACGTTCTACTACAGGAGAAAAACGAAGTCATTTGGTTTTAAACCAAACGACGTTGTTTGGTTTTCTTAAAATCTCTACCCTAGTCCCTTTCCCCCCACCTACGCACTGCATGTATGGTGTTCAATTTGTCGCCAAGCTTCTCCTCCCTCCCTACAACCTTCTGACGGTTTCCCCATCTTGTTTTTCGATTTGGTCTTCCAATGTCTCTCCCTTTTCTTCAGTTTTAGTTGTAAGCTTCATTTTCTATAATACTCATTAAGCTTTCTACTGTTGTTGTGTTGTGTTGTTTTAGCTATGCGATCATTGTTGATGTTGTAGTCTTTATGTACTAGTTATAGAAGTGACTAATGTTCTTGGATTTTCTTAGTCTTTGAGTGGGTTAAGTTCAATTTACACCTGCTGCAGCTTGTTTTGGTTTCTATTTGTGATAATGGGGTGTACATTTGCTTTCTTGGGCTTGGTAGGTGTTCATTTTTAGGGTTTTGAGTGTTCTGTGGTTGATAGATAGATGGGGGTTTTGGGTGTTTAGTGTTATAGATTTTAGCTAAGGATTGGATATCTCTACATTTTGGCTTCATTTCGTAACATGGGATTTTTTCTACTATTACTTTGATTGCTGGGAGTGTTGCTTCTGTTCTAAGTATATCAAGGTAATTGAGACTTTTGATAACTTATTTGTGCTGAGTGACTTGTTCTTTTGTGAAATGTTCTTTAAGTTCCTTGGTTATTACTAATCTAGCTCAATTTAGCAATAGCTTGGGAAAATGTTGTTAGAAATGTATGAAGAATTGTGACAGTGACCTTCTTGTGGTTGAATCCATTTTATTCATGTTAGTAACGAAATGAATAGTTTTAGGATTGCTTATGCAGGAATTTTCTTAACTTGTATTATCAGGGTTGAGGTTGAATAAAGCTTATTTGACATCCAAAACATAAAACGTTAGTGAAGAATTCTTTTTATGATAGGAAAAGGGATTCTAAGATAAAAATCACAAGCTCATATAGGGTCTTTAGGAAGAAGGTTAGCTTGAGATTTAATGGTGTGCAAGTCTTCTGTATCTTTAAAGATAACACCTTCAGTATTCTTGATCCCATTATAACATAATTTCTTAAGCTCCACTTTCATTTTTTGAAGCTTTCTCAAAAGGCTAAGCCTTTTTTAATTTCCTCCATAAAGCCTTCGAAGTTATTGATTGATTATATTAAATGGGGATCTATAAGATTCAAACATAGTTCCCATTACCACCTTAGTTGGATAATGATCAGATTAAAGAGGGTGTGAAAGTTACCATGTCAAATTTGTACCTCGAGAGCCATCAGGGGTTCATTAAGGTATGCTCATTTTTTAATCAACTAGTTATTCATCTATCTGTCACTATAGGTATAAAGAAATCTATCAAATTTGAGATCAAAAAGTTGATCTATGCATAAACAGTTGAGGAATTTTTCATTTTTGCAACTATTATTCAATCTTTCTCCTTGTTCCTCTTGCAAAAATAAATTAAAATTGAAAGAACATAATACTAACCAAGGCTATCTAATGGAGAGTCGTATTGATTTCATGTCATTCCTTGAAATTCATAGTTTAGTACATAAGCAAAAGTAATCTCAATAGTTTTTAGCTTCAGTACAAACTATGAGATGAATAAATTGATCAGAGGCTATTTATTAGAGTGCTATGACTTTATTTTGATCATAACCTCCTATAGTCTTTCCATTATAATATGAATGATGTTTAGAAATCACCTTTCATTCCTTGCCAAAAATCCACTTATATTATTGAAGATTGATTGACTTGATTTTTGTCTCTAAAAGCCCTATAATGAAATAAAACCTCAGATAATCTTTGATCATCTATTTTTTCTTTAGCCAATTCATACGCTTACATACAATAATAATAGAGATGAGGATAGGGCTTAGGGCCCTTTTTTCATTCACCTTAATAACTTTGATAGGTGAACCACTACTATGAGTTCTAATTTCCTTAGGAATGGAATCTCGAGTAACTTGTGACATCTTGGCATTTCCTTCTAACTCATTAGTTAACTTAAGCTGAATTGAAACAATATTTAGTTCCACAAGTGTACTATCCAAGCCATAAGTTGATTTAAAGTCCTCTTGAATTGAGGGAGCAACTATAAGCTCTCTCACTCTTTAGAAAGATAATAATTTGTTTATTGGATTTAACCACTAAATGGGGTTGATTATGAATATTAAGAAGTCCTAAATTATCATGTTTGATACTGCCTATTAGAGTCTTTCCATCTCATGTTATTTCTATATCTTAAAGGATTCTATTGGTAGTTAACCTTGATTGAGTCTTCTACAAGTTCACCATATTCATTTAACCCCATTATTGTTAGAGTCTCATGCAGCTCAATGTTCATCTCAACCTCTACATAATTTTTTGCAAAACTAATTTTTTTAAAGGTGGTTAATAACTTATTTAGGCACAATGGTTTTCCTATAGTTCTAGCTAAATGACTTAACCCAGTAGTGGTCTAATATTTAAGAGGTTGGCTATATAATCTAATCTATATATGTATATGTTTAAGTTTCATGTATTTTAAGCTTAATCCTGACTTTCACTTCACCCAATGTAAGAGCTTGTCTTGTATATACCAAGGTTCCGACTCTAACACTTTTTGCATACTCTTAGTACTTGCTAATATGTTTAGAGACACTATCATTTATGACAACATTCTCTAATGCTGTCTACCAACTGTTGATGACCTAATGTTGAACCATTGAAAAATTAATTTCTTTTGTTAATGAAGAATCCCATAAACATTCTTAATCATATGGTACTAGTCCAACTGCTTATATTCCTCCCTATTGGCCCACTCAGATATGCCATGTGCCTTACTAACACTGTTCAGTAATAATTGTTACCAAGATGTGCTATGTGCCTCATTAACACTTTTCAGTAATAATTGTTACCAAGCAAATATGTAGAACATTCAAAAACATATTCTATGATTAGTCTAGCTGCTTGTATTCCTCTCTGCTTATAGCCCCACTAAGATGTGCCATGCGCCTCTTAGTAGTTCCAAAGATAACCTTTAATCCTAGAAAGTCGAATGAAAGCTAAAAGGAGCAAAGCATCAGATGAATAATCGTTCTTAATTTCTTATAAGATACCCATGCTTTCCAAGTTCTAGTAATATAGCCTTAAAACATACAAGTTAAGAAAGAGTTATAAAATACACCAAATCATTTGTCACAGGTTGAAATACAATGATACATCATATCAATTGTTTAGTTTGTGAACTTGGTGGTTACTATACTGAACAATATCTATTTATAAGATTTTATACATTTAATTGCTGAAGTTTAGTTCTATTTTATTGTGCTTTATGACAGATACTATTTTCAAGTGTGAGAAGGAGATAGTTAAAGGAGCCATTGGAAAACAAGAAGCAGGTATGCTAACTTATAAGTATTAAGTTGCTGGATTATTAATTGGTTTGTTTGCATTCATACTATAGCTATTGAATTTGCTCTATGAAATGCCATATTTTGCTCTATGCAATTCCACTAAAGTATTAGATAAATAGTACAATAAATAAATTGCCAAGAGTTGATGTATGAATTATAGAGCTATTTTATATTAGGTGATTGTATGTTTCTAAGCTTATTGAGACCTTAGATGAAAAGTGTCAAACTACCTCCTTAAGTATACGAGTAAGAGTCTTTGTTGATTTGCCACTAACATAATATAATGTTCTCATTCTGATATTTAATTAATAGGTATTTTTTGCTCTATGGATAAGAGTTGGATGAACAGTGTTAAGGTTTTTTCATACCCTTGTGCACGTTGCATGAATTTTTATATGAGGTCTCAGACGAATTTTTTGACCATTTAATGCAATTTGGCATAGACCAATCATACACCCATTGGGTTTTACATGGTGAACTGCCAGATTATAGATTTATCTTTAGGGAAGAAAGGGTTGATGCTGTAAATGTAGGCATTGATGGGACAGGCAATGATATTAATAAAGGTGATGGTGATGAGTAGGATGATGGCATGCAAGATTTGCTTCATGATGTGACTTCTTTCTTAAATGATTGTCCAATTGATCAGGATGGAAGGAGTCCTCTTATAGGCATCGAAGATTTTATTATAGGTGCCTTTCATGAATTGTTGAATAAAGCAACTGAAGAGTTATACCCCGGATGTACAAACTTTTCAAAGTTGTTTTTAATAAAGTTGCTTCACTTGAAAGTATACAACAAGGGGAGCAATAAGTCATTTGACATGTTACTTTCTCTACTGAGGGATGTATTACCTAATAGTAAATCTTTGCCGAAGTCCTATTATGAAGCAAATCAATTTCTATGGAGCCTAGGTTTGGGTTATGTGTCGATACATATATGTAAGTATGATTGTTCCCTATTTTGGAAAGAGTATAGGGACTTTGAAAGTTGTCCCTAGTGTGGAACATCAAGATGGAGAATTAATGATTGCAGGGGTAAGAAGATACCTTACAAAGTTTTGCGATACTTTCCCTTAACGTCCATATTACAACGATTATTCATGTTAAGTAAGACCGCTAAATAAATGATGTGACATAATGATAGGCCTAAAGGTGACAGTAATACCATGGTTCATCCTTCTGATGGAGAAGCTTGGAAGATCTTTGTTGAGCTTTATCCTAAGTTTGCCAGAGAACCACGTAATGTTAGACTAGGCTTAGTAACAGATAGATTCAATCCATATGGCAATTTGTCACTTTCATATAGCATATGGCTTGTTGTTCTCTTAGCATACAATTTACCCCCTTAGATGTGTATGAATGAGTCATTTTTTATGCTATCACTGGTTATTCCAGGTCCAAAAGTGGTGGGTAGAGACATTAACGTCTATATGAGACCACTAATAGATGAGTTAAATGAGTTATGGGAAGATGGTTTTGATGCTTCAAAAGGAGAAAATTTCAAATGCATGCAGTGTTAATGTGGAATATCAACGACTTTCTAGCCTATGGTACTATTTTTAGGTGGAGCACTAAAGGCTATAAGGCATGCCGTGTTTGTAACAAGCACACTCCTCCTTGTAAGTTAAGAAGTAAAATTGGTTACTTAGGCCATTGATGTTTTCTTCCTTATGATCATCTATAGATAAAAAGCAAGAATTTTGATGGCAAGAGTGATCATCAACCTATACCTAACTTACCAGATGGAGATGATATGGTGGAACAATTATATCATGTGCAGAATATATGTTATAGAAGGCACCTTAGCAATAAGAGGAGAATGAGATTGGAAGGAGAGTTAAATTGGAATAAAAAAAGCATTCTTTTTGATCTACCATATTGGCATAAGTTAAGATTGAGGCATAACCTTAATGTCATGAATATAGAAAAGAATATTTGTGACAATACCCTTGGTACTTTGATGAATGTTGCAGGTAAAACCAAAGATACAATCAAGGTTTGACTTGATTTGAAAGATATGAACATTAGAAAGGAATTACACTTGAAAAGAGCAGTTGATGGAACTATTGTGGCAAAACCTTCAGCGCGCTATACAATGTCTTCCAATGAGAAGAAGAAGTTTTGCTAGTTTGTAAAGCAGGTGAAATTTCCAGATGGTTACGCATCTAATATATCTAGATGTGTTAATGTTGATGAAAGGAAGATTACTGGACTTAAGTCTCA
>JANQAP020000014.1:1267292-1279484 GCA_026874005.2 Erythroxylum coriaceum
GATATGATGCCATGTGGAGTTCTGTAGTGATTGTACGTAGCGCTCCCTTATTTTAGGATATGTATCGGAATGACCTATAGGTGTCCCGATGCGTACCCTAGGGTAATGGGGTGTTACATACACTCAGGAGTGTTTAGTGATACTCGTACCAATAAAGAGTTCAAAGTTAAAATAGTGATGTTAGTAGTCATCTAAGATAGTGATCTAGTTGAGTAATTGAGGATATTTATGGCAAGATATTTACTTTTGCCTAAAAAGACTAGGTTACTTTTCAAACAAGCTTCTAATGCTCTTATTTAAATTAATGTCTTTTTAATGAGGGGGTGTGAACTTGTTTGAAATTTAGAGTATGTTATCTTATGTATATTTATTTTATGCAGGGAATTGAGTTTTGTGATTCAGGTTAAAGTTTTAAAAAATAAGAAGTGAATTGAATCATCTTATGAATTGATGCAAGTAGTTAGCTACAAAGCATTTTGATGATCTTTTATGATTGAATAAGAAACAGAAAATACATATTCAGAAGGGATTTGGTTGATTAAACCATGAATAGGGGTTGTATGTCTTGAGAGAGAATATGATCTAAGTTCACATTAGTCCTAGAAACTACAATAATTCATTATGTTAGAATGAAACTGAATATAGCAAAGTCCTAGGGGATTTCTTACTTAAATCTAGTTATTTCACTGATTAACAAATTTTTCCATCATTGTTTTTCTTTAGATTTTATGTTTCATTTTATTTATTTTTTTCTTATTCAATCATCTATAATTGTTGGTTTGATTTGTTAAGCTCATAAATAATGGGTAATTAGCTAACAGTCCTCGTGTGATGGACTTGTACTTACGTGTCCTAGCTATAACTACACTATTTATTTGTCAAAATAAATAATCACCGAATCACTCAACTTGTTCACTATTTTAAATGGCTATTAGCATTACTCTTTAACTTCAACCTTTTTATTAGTATGAAGCTAGTAGAGCAAAATTATTTATACTGATTTGTTTACAATTTTAATCATCTTTTTTTTTGGATAATGAAAATTCTTAAAGGAAGTTATAATTACTTAATGCTTGCAAATTTTTATAGAAAGAATAACATAATGCTTGCAAATTCATTCTTAAATTTCATTAAGTAAATTAAATTCATTTATTCACCAAAATATGTAACTAGTTACATAAGTATTTCAAATCAATAAAATAATCAAAACCATAATAAATCGTCTCTATTTGTATGCTTTAAAATTGATCAGCTTGAGAATTATGTATAGAATCCCTCATCCTCAATTAAGATTCAAGCATTACACAATCAATCAATCAAAATAGACATATACAAAGCTTTTGATATACTGGACTGACAATTCATTCTTAATTATATGGAAGCGTTTAGATTTCCTAAACAATTCATATTCTAGATTAAAGCTTATATAATAGCTACCACCTTTAATGCTTTGATTAATAGAGAAACCAACACATCTTTTCCATTGTGCAAGAGCGATGAGACAAGCGAACGTCTTATCCCTATATATTTTTACTCTTGTAATGGAAGTTCTCTTTAGAATTCTACAGAAGCACATTAACAATATAAGGAATTTCACTTTCCATTACAAATGAAAAAACTTTGCCTCTTCTCTTTAATGTTTGTAGATGATTTGTTGCTATTATATGGTAATGAACATAACTCTCTCTTAACCATCAATAATTCTTTGTAGGCTTTCTAAAAAATGTTAGGACTAAACATAAACTGGGAAAAGAGCAAGATAATAGCTTCAGTTGGGATACCTAATGTTAATTCCTTAGTACAAATCTCTAGGATGTAAAGGTAAAAGATACCTTTTTCTTACGTTGTAGTACTAATTTTCATAAAGGAATCAAGGGAAATGGACTATCAACACTTGATTGAAATGGTTATGCCTCGAAAAACAATACACTCTCTTTAGTAAGAATTATACAATTGGAGAATTCAATTCTCTTAAACCTAAAACATTTTTAGTGCTCCCACCTAATGTTACCTAAAGGAGTCATCAAAGATGTGGAGAGAATCATAAGAAGCTTTCTTTGGACTAGAAATCCTTGCAACTTCTATGGAGCTGAGGTTAAATGGAATAAAGCCTGTACCATTAAACAAGAAGATTTTTTGGGCATCACATCTCTCAAACTCAAAAACTAGATGTTAATTGCAAATAAGATTTAGAGATTATGCATATAAAAAGAAGCCACATGGATCAAATGAATAAACTCAAATTATTTTTCACAATGTTGTTTTTAGTATCTCAAAGAACTTAAAAACCAATCTTGGCCTCTTATTGAGATACTAAGATCAAGAAGTTCTGTATATCCTCTCATTAAAAAAAGAGTTGGAAATGGACTCAAGATTTGGCTATGACCCACTTAAAGCTAATCAACCCACACAAAGTAGAACTCAACCCACTCAAAGGAAGATTCCCTCTGAACACCAAAGTGGCAGAGATAATATTTAGGGATTCCTGTGTTCACAATTATACATTTATGTCCCTAATTGCAGAAATCCTACCAAATTATATACCTAACACTATAGAGGATGATACACTCATTTGGACACCAAAAAATCCTTGAATTTTTCCAATAAATCTTATATTGATTTCTTCAGACCATATTCTCCCAGAGTCCACTAGCATGAACTCATCTGGTCTAAAATCCTAGTACCTAAAGTAGCTATCATAACTTGGTTAGTTATTAAAACCTAGCTTTGGACAAAGGACAAGTTAAAAGCTTTAAATCCACTATACGTGCTATGCAAAATTCAAGTTGAAACATTAAAACACTATATTTTGATTGCTCTTACATATAATCCATCCGGTCAGGCTTGTAATATATACTGAAAATTCATTGTAATATAAGAATTTGGGAGCAAATTATCCAATGGGTTATCAAGTGGATCAAAAGGTTGGATAATGATTTAATCGCTCTGAGGACTACATTAAATTATTACATTTACACCATTTGGAGGGAAAGGAATAACATGATCCACAATAAACCTGAATTGGACAAGTAATGTTTAAACCAAATACTAATACATTGGATTGGAGATATTCTCATACCAAACAATTGCAGCACCAAAGTTAGCAATAATATAAAAAGGGAGTGGATGTTTTGATTTCAATTTATCTATTGCTATTAATTCCTAATTAGGTCTATTAAATACTCAACTTACTAATTTGTCATCTCTCTAACTTGTAAGTTAGCACTTTTGTAAGGCTTTTAGTCTGCTTAGTCATCAATACAATTCATTTAAATTTAGAAAATGTAATAAATATGCAAGATAAAAAAATAAAGAAAATGGAGAAAGGAAATATGGTGGTGGACTTATACTTCCCTAATTTGTGTTAAATGGCTTAGGTCTTCAAGAAATTCTATTATATGAATTTTTCACCAAACCTCAAATTGGAATTGTAGAGAGTGTTGGAAAAATGCAAGTCAAAAAGAAAAAAAGCCAAAATACATATGCAGATGATCAGTAAATTATAGAAAAGGAAAATAAAGGTATAAAAGAATGTTAATCCTATAGAGGAGTTTGAGATCTTGGGGTAGTCCATAGGGCACTATTGCCCATATATCCTATGGGTGGTCGAAGGAGATCATATCCATAAGTCCATAGTGTTGCTTATCTGGCTTTTAATCATCTTTATCCTCAATATGATCTAATCTAGTTGGGTCCTCTATATCATAAGCCTCATCTAGCACTACATTAGTTTCGAACACATTGAGCTAATGCTTTAACACTTTTTGCTTTCTTGGCTTATCTTGTATCACCTCAATGGATAAAACCAATAAAGGTAAGATCTCTACCACAAGATATTGCACTATCCTTACCAAGTTATCACCCATGCATTGGCCACTTATGTAGTATTCTAGAGTATAGGTGGAGTTAATGCATGCTTTACACTTGTAGTCTAGTAATCCTAGACAGGAGCCTCTTCTACTGCTTATGGCGGTGCACCAACAATTGTCAAATAATATCCTCTCTCTCTTCTGCTTGAAGCTCCACTATACACATAAGTCATAGGATGTCCATCATAAGAATTTTAAGAGTGCCTACTACTGGCAGTTTAAGCTTTATGAACACTCCCAACCCTCTTAATAATCTGATGACAAATGATCCTTTACCTAAAATGTCATAATTAGCCTAATGAAGGTATTATGGGGCTAATATAATGAAAGAGTCAAGATGCATCCTTTTTAGTAGATGAGGAAATGTCTCTACAGCTCATGATTTATGTGCTCTCCTTTTTAAAATATAATAAATGCATAAAAATTTTATGCATATACTTTATCACTAAGAACTTAAACCCTAAGACATTGTACCTTTTTAGATGATATGATCGCATTATGTCCATCACATACCATTAGTCCTAGAGTTTATATCGAGCTGGTCCTAATCTAGAGATATCCTATTTAGCTACAATGTTAGGCTAGCGTGGATCCCAAACTAATTATATATAAGGCTATGGTCCAAATCTCTTAGTATGAATTTGAGAATGAAGTCATCCTTTCATGACATTTTGGTGTCATTAATCTTTAGTGCCCATATAAACTCCAAGATTAGCTCCCTATAGATTGGTTCTTGAATGTTAAAGATGTTGAACCATTTTTTGAAGGAGATAATCTCCCTCGCACTATCCACTAGCTCCTCCTCTTTTAACATGTCTTATTTGATGTACCTAAGTGTCTCAAACTACCTCATCCAAAAGTACTAGAACTACTTCCTCTGCACCTTCGTACTAAAATGTAGGAGAGGGTGGTCCAACTAGTCCTATGACACAATTATAGGTGGTGCTAGTGGTGGTGCCTCCAATAATGGTACCATGTTTATATAAGTGTGGAAAAAATATGAAATAAAATAGTGTACCACCAAAGGATGTGTTAAGCTAGTGTACCACTAATGTTGTATATCCATTATGCAATTTTTCTATTAATCCTTATTAAGGATTTGATGTTAAAGTTCTAGAGATATGTGAAAATCATATGGATGATAAAATGTAATGACATTTTGAGTTGATTATCTTAAAAAATTCAAGGACATCATAATAGTAAGATGCAATTAGTTACATCGAGTATATCTAAAAGACATAGTACTTTAATGGAATTGTTTCATTCAATTTAGTCTACAAAAAGCATAAATGTGGACTAAAATTAAAGGGATTACTATATAATGATAATAGTTATCATTAAAATAAATGATTGTATGACTTTTCTTGCCTATACTTGATATGAAAAAGATCACATATATTTGTACTTCATGCTTATAAGTATTTGATACTAAATTCATATTGAAAATTATTACAATGTTCAAGTCGTGATAAGAAATACATTGTTTAGTAAAAGTAGTTGATCTAAGTCATATAGTTTCTACGTGTTGGACTAAAGGAGACTCTTATGCTTAACATGAGTGGAAAGAATACAAAGTTGGATACCGATACTATCCTTTTATGCCATGTTGGTTAAATGAACATGATGAGAATCATAAAGTTACATGTCATAATATATGTATCCTTTTAATTATGAATCGTATGAAACTTGGAAAATTTGTTTGACATTTAATTTTTTGATTATCTATAAGGAATAAGATTCTCTAATGAATACCTTTACAACTAAACTCTATAGGAGTAAGGATTTATGTAAGGAGGAATATATAATATGAGATATTATACGAAAAATAATTATTTCTTCTATAGCTATGCCTAGTACTACAACTTACCTTTGGTGCTTCCAATTAAGTCAATTAGTAAGATTTTATATTAGATATAGAAAGCTAAGACTTTAAAAGAGTCTAAGTTAATGATTTTTAGATGTGATGCTTAGTTGAAGCATGTATCATCCAACAAGTTTAGAAGCAAATTATATAATAAAAGGTTATGAGATATCCGAAAGGTTGAATATAATCTTACAAACCTATTAAACAAATTGTTTATTTCAATGTATACTTATAAGAGAATGGTTCTCAAGATAAGTGGTGGAAGTAAGATGAAATTTTGAAAGGTTCAAATCTGATAACAATACATCCAATTGGAAATAATGCCTTTGTTGGTACAGTTCATGTATATTTAAAAGGCTACAAGACATTGAAATATTCACTTTTACGATGAATTCAAAGAGTTTGTTTTGGAGATAATTGTGAATTTATCATATCTGCTAAAAGGATAGTAGAAGTATAGTTGTTCTTTTTAATAGAAGTATATAGAGACATATTACTCATAGAAGTATATAGAGACAAATTACTCATAGAGAAAATAATAATTCATATTTTAAATTGTTGAAAAATAGTATAAGAATAATTCATATTGTATATGGAAAGGTAATAACTTAATTATAGGAATTAGATCTATAGAGATAGACATGGAAGTTAATTGCCTATTTTACTCCAAGTACGTAGATAATGTACTAATTGTGTTTAGTATTTGAGATATCTAATATTTATGAAGTATTAAAGACATCCATTATTATATGTATGAATTGATATTTGAGTTCAAGATTTTATGGATGATAACTTTAGAAGTAATCATGATTAATATATTTTGCTTAGAATGATATTATTTTAAGATTGGAAAGGGTCCAATGTAGCAATGGTTGCTAATTAAGCTATACTACATTTTTCATTTAGTGAAATTGATTATTTGGATCAATAGGTTCTTTATAAACTTGATATAGTTCCTTACATTGTTCAAGACAATAATGTATTATAGAACATTAAAGCAATTGGGCATACAAAAGGAGATAAGGTCTTATCAAATATCCAAGTATGTATTTAGGCAATTTCTCTTAATTATAATGATAATTAAGATAAAATTTATAGGATTTAAGCAAGTGCTCACTACTAAGAACCTTGTATAATTCTCTTACTAAACCATTGTCCCCACAATAGCATGTTTGACATATGGTGATATAGTATAAGATAGTTAAATGATTGGCTCAGTGCAATTAGGAGATTGTTGATTTATGCCCTAAAACCAATCAGTTGATTTTAATTTAGTGACAAAATGATTTAAAGGCCTTCTTTATCTTATACATGGTAGATGTATATAATAAAGTATATAGGATAAATGTACATTGCAAATGAAATTATGATGAGATTATAATTATAAGATTTATATTACACTCATGTATTATCCTTAAATTGTTCCTAGTCATTATTCTATTAACATTGGACATTAATAGAGTATAAAAATAACAACACACTTTGTGCCTTTTCTCATTAAAAAAGTAGTCGACCTCATTAACTAAAGGATAAAGATACTTAAACAAACGTGCAGTTGATTGTTAAAGACAAGTCACTAAGCTGAATTCGTATGATAATTCCATTTGGAACATTACTTGTATGTGTTTAGTAATTCTCATTCTGATGATTGTGTAAATGGTCCTTTGATTTGAAATATCCAAAAGTTATCTATAAAGAAATTTTTATATTTTGATACTACTTATGATTTTTTCTAGTCAAGAATAGCTCAGTCAGTAATCATTGGATATAGCATGAAGTATACGAGATACTTGAGTGATCAATATAGGACCCAACACCTTAAAGTGATTAGGTAAAACGTTTCATTGTTCTCAATTAGTATTGACTCAAGAAATCCTTAGTTAAGGTGGAATGACACTTTATAAAATAGTTTACAAATGTCATTAATTGAATCAATTACTAATAGTAAATGCAGGACTTGGCATTAATTTCATGCTCTATATCTAATCGGAACATTTTATAATGAAAAGGATTTAATTATATAAAAAATCAAGCATGGAAATGTCAGTCAAAACTACTTTGACATTCCTAAATATTTAGGTAATCATGATATGTTGCTAAATGCTAATCTTGATCTATTAATATAAATTGTTTAAATTAGATAATTAAAGAAAAATTAAATGAGTTTAATTTATCTAATCTTAAATATAATTTATGGTTATAATTTATATCCATTGTCAACATATTTGGGAACTTAATGGGTCACATAGAAAGAACAAGTTGAAGAGAGAAAAGTGTTTTGATCAAATTGGACTTGATTGTAAAGTTTGAGAAACTTTATTATTAAATATGAGATATTTAATGAATAAGAATCAATATGAAATATTAGATATTAAATCTTTTTTGGAAATAATTGGTATTTAATTAGAATTATTTATAATTATAATTAAATTTTAATTGAAATCAGAATTTAATTTCAATTAAATTACTATAATGTTCAAAATTTATTATAAATAGGTTTAAGTAGTAAGGGAGTTAACACTCCTCGCCCAATTCTATCTGTAAAATGCTACAAAGTCCTCTCAATAAATTTTGTGAATATCATTAAAGACTGAACACTTCTGCTGATATAGTGATTGAAATGAGTCAAATTTAGAAATTGTTTGAAGGATACGACAAGAAAATTTTCAAAAATATTTATATATAAAATTTTAAATGATCTTAACTTTTGAAAAATCAAATACAAAAAAATTTGTAATTATTCCAAAGCAGCTGCCCTAATTTTGCAACAGTAAATGGAACTAAATATATTATCTAAAGAAGATTAAAGGCTTTGACAGTATCCGAAATCGTAAGGCTTTGTAAACGACTCCTAAAAGCTGGAGAAAAAATGGGTTCACATGATATGGAAATGAGACGGCTACTAAAAGTTGACGAATATTCCGTTAATTCTTCTGGAACTTAAGAGTTGGTATCATGTACATCATGTGATACCTTAATAAAATCAATTATTATCCGCTAAAACAAATTCCAATGTTTAATCTTATAATTGTCTGTGATAAGGGAATCAAGGCCACGTACTAGCTAATTTAATTAGTAGTATTTTTCCCTTTTCCTTATTTATGGCTGTAAGCCACGACATGCCAATCATGACGATCCAACTTGTAGCCTCTTGTTTTATAAGCACCAAGAAAAAATATTTATTAATCTTTTTGACTGAATGGAGAATGCATTAACTCTGCTAGAATTTAGAGTTGATGGAGTATTTTAAATTTGTATAAATCTAAATTTAAATAAATTTCTGGGAAGTTGGAGGAGTAAATGGATGAACTCGTGTATTTTACTTTTGTTTCTTCATTATATCGTAGCCCTTTCTTTGTCGGAAGTAATAGAAAAGAAAAATATATAGGTGCCTCTCAACAAGAGCTTTCGCTCACAGAGCGCGATGTTCAACTTACTCAACCATCTTTTCCAACTTCTTCTTCGCCTTTCTACTAATAGAACCGATGAGATGCTATTTCATAGTTCTATTTTAATTAGTTGTAAAACTTATTAGGATTTAGGAACTAGAAGATGTTACTCTATCAATTCCTTCGTCAACTTGACTTATATTAATAGCGCACACAATAAGTTTCCCACAAGAAAACTCAAGCGACTATAACTTGTACTAAATTTTATGCGTCGTACTTCTTAAGAAGATTTTTAAATGATAACTTTAAAATAAGAGGAGTGAAATAGAAATTGAGATTAAGAGGAGACTCAACAATTTGTTTATCTCTAACGTAATTTTGTGCATTTGAACTAAAGAAGCAATAATGCTAATATTTTATTGGTATATAAATGTTTATACCCTTCATTTTTGCCAACATTCTACCAAACCTTTGGGCCCGTCGTGCCTTATTCTTTCTT
The DNA here is from genome assembly GCA_026874005.2 of Erythroxylum coriaceum. Classification (NCBI taxonomy): domain Eukaryota; kingdom Viridiplantae; phylum Streptophyta; class Magnoliopsida; order Malpighiales; family Erythroxylaceae; genus Erythroxylum; species Erythroxylum coriaceum. The sequence goes on from JANQAP020000014.1 coordinate 1,276,914, forward strand.
CATCATCTTTTCAACAGCCTGCATTATCTCCTCTTCTGTATCCTTGCATCATTCTTCTCTTGTTCTACTCCTTCCCTTTTGCATGTTTATTATCTTCTCCCTATGGCTAAGCCAAAATTTTGCGTCTTTGTGCCGTTACTAGTCGTATATTGGAATACTTTTGTTGATGGAGAAGCGCAAGTGCCATGTTATTTCATATTCGGAGACTCACTGGCGGACAGCGGCAACAATAACAAGCTTGAAACCACCGCCAAGGTTGATTATCCGCCGTATGGAATCGACTTCCCTTATGGACCTACCGGAAGGTTCACTAACGGTCGAACCGCTGCCGATATACTTGGTCCGGTACATTTAATATATATATATATATATCTGAAGTCTTTCCATCACTACCTTATATTCTCATGTTTCTTTTTCTTTATATATGTGGGAGTTGTGTTTCACAAGTTCTTTTTACTAGGTATCTGTACGCGCACGCTCGCACACACAAAACACATATATCTATATATTTGTATTTTAAGCATAGATTTCATAAAAATGTATAATGGAGGAGGAGCACTGTATTTATATATGAATGTGTCAGCGTAAATTCTGTTTGATATGCACAAAACCACTATTACAAATTGCTGCGTATGACTTGTAGGCATGTTTTAGAATGATCTTGATCAGGTTTTGTTTATTACTTACGCACCCATCAAATTGAGGTGAAAGCGTACACATAAAACACTTATAAATGAACTCGTTGGAGAAAAGAATTTTTTAAAGCTCAACTTTTAGTAATTAATGCACAGTTGTGACTGAGAAACAAATAGTTTCTCTTTTCATTTCTTTGGTCAATGATTGTAAAAGAACATATCTTAATTACTAATAACTAATCATATAACTTCATCAATATGCCATACACTGGCAGGTCAATTTTTGGGTTTCGACGATTTCATTCCTCCATTTCCATCCGCCTCTGGCTCATATATAGTCAATGGTGTCAATTACGCGTCTGGCTCGGCTGGAATACGAAATGAAAGTGGGAAATTCATGGTATTTTATCTGCCTACATGCTTTTTTTAAAAAAAAGAATGTCAGAAAAAGTTCTGCAGATTTTTGGTTATAGAAAACGTCCTTGCCACCGTATTCAGATTCTTGCATTGTTTTTTTATTTATTTATCAATATATACAAAATAGTTAATTTGAAGACGGACAAATTCTAGTGGATATATAGAATAACTTACACGTGAATAACAACGTCTTCATTTATTATTATTTATTATCTATTTTTTTGCAGGGTGATAATATTGACTTGACTACCCAACTACAGAGACACCAGGTCATCATCTCCCGCATAATTGACTTAATTGGAAGTGAAGAAATAGCTGAGGATTACCTAAACAGGTGCTTGTATTTATTCGTAATTGGCAGTAACGATTACATAAACAACTACTTCTTGCCCCAAATTTATAATACTAGCAAGGACTACACCCCGTCTCAATACGCACAAGTTCTTATTGAGGAATACAAAGAAAAAATTATGGTCAGTTGTTAAATTTATAGATTTCCTCAATCCCGTTTATTTAAATTTAATATATATTCTATTTCATTTAGGGACAAAGAACGAATTACTTTTTTTTTTTTTTTGGTTGATCTAGAGTTTATATAATTCTGGAGCAAAGAAGGTGGCATTGACTGGAATAGGACCTATAGGCTGCACACCAAATGCTACTGCTTTCTATGGTACCAATGGCTCGTTATGCGTCGACTACATGAACTATGCAGCAAACATGTTTAACGACAATCTTAAATCTCTCGCAAACCAGCTTAACGAGGATCTTACTGACGCTAAATTTGTCTACTTGAATACTTATGGAGTTGTCTCCGAATATATTTCTACTCCAGGTACATATTTACAAATTGTTATGTTTTGTATTTGTAAAAACATATCTTGGTGTAGAGTTACTTGATCTTCGTCTTCCAGGTTTGGGTATTAAAATCACCAGTTGCTGTGAAGTAAATGAGCATGGTCTTTGCATTCCAGGACAAGATCCATGCACATTGAGGAACTTTTACTTGTTCTGGGATGCATTCCATCCCTCACAAATCGTCAACCAGGCCGGAGCAGCACTCTCCTATTTGACATTGCAGAAGATTTTATAAAAGCTACGTAATTGATGTTCCATGGCATAGATTTTCAGCAACACTTTTTCTGCTTATTTTTCATACATTATATATAACGTATGATACACCTCTACAGAAGTTCTTATAGAAGTTAAGGTATGAAGTACGTAAGAAAGGGTTCGTCAAATCCTTGATCTTTCAAGGATATGAAACTGCCCCTCTCTTATAAATATCTCAACGCCTTTCACTTTAGAATTGGAAATAACTTCAGAAAACGATTATCTTTGTTCCCGTTGAAGAATGTTAGTGTATAAAACAGACCTAAGTTGTTGGAGTAAATACAACGTAGTTTTGGTGGATTTTTGAGCCGTTGAGAGTTGCTGTTAGTTTGATGTAACAAGGATTACTCCACGCAGTAAGCAATTGCCGGCTGTAAACAAGTTGAGAAAGTTGTTAAAGAATCAA
>JANQAP020000014.1:1321711-1331916 GCA_026874005.2 Erythroxylum coriaceum
TCTTATTTAGTTGGATGCACATGGAGGAATTTGCTTGACAAATTGTCAACATTTAACACTTTGCATTTGATGTAGTGATTTATCAGATCCAAGCCATGACTGAAGATATGACCAGAAGCCTAACACATGGCTCCGAAGATTTAAGGTGAATTACCTGTACTAATTGGGTTGATGTTACCTGCTTGACTGCTGAAATGTAAAACTATTTTCGGCTGTGATTAACTGTGATAAACTTAGATTTCTCTGCTTTCTTCATCATGTTGAAATAAGTTTCCTGTTCATTCTTAGTAACATCAAAGTTGTGATGGCGAACTTGTGTATATAGTATTGGACTGCGCCATCAGCTCCCACTGTATAACAATCACAATTACCTCCTGCTTGTCTGTATTACTATGGTGCATTGATACTTTGTATACAGTAACTTGTTGATGGCACATTGTGTCTTATGCAACCTATATTCAATAGGCCAATGCGCATTTGTTGGTTTCTCCCTTATTTTTACCATTATTCATCCAGTAATAAGGCTTGCATTATTTTCCAATTCAGTGGTGTTTTGCACCAAAGTACAAGTAGAAGTTTTTATTTTGAACCAACCATAAAGCACTGTATCCCAAGGTTGAAAATTTTGCTAAAGCCCTTTTTTAACCAATTTCGGGTATGGGAAGGAGATACCTGAGATGATCCATAGGATTCTTTTCCTTCCTCCCTTGCTTATCTTAGTTTCCTTATTAACTTTCTGACGGCTAAACACAATTTTTGAAGTGAGGGATCCATTTTTGCTGAGGTCTGAAATTGAGAACTGAGGGGGTGTTAAGAAATTTGAACTTTTGTTGGCAAAGGCATGTTTTAGAACATCAAGAACAAGAAGAATTTCAATTATGCTTAAAGGATGTTAAGATTCTTAATACCCAAAGCTGAATGTTCACAGTGGTTAGTTTTTCTTCTACTGCAGAAAGGCACATACATCCATTATGACTCCTGAAAACACACAGTTGATTCAAAAGTCCATCTATAGTCTGAGCTTCGCTTCAAAAAACATTGAAGTCAGATCTTAATAATGAGCTTTCTGTGTCTGCTGCATATTCATGGGTGATTGTATTCAATTAATATGTTCTTATTTTTCTTCTTTTTATAACCATATCAGAATATAAGCTCTGATATCCTAGGATTCACGGGTGATGAGGCTACGAGGCGTAACTTGAAAGCACTTATCAAGTCCCTTAGCAGGTTAATGTGAAGTTACTGATTGTCAGTCGTGCTTCCGACAGTTATTTAGATGGCAAAAACGGTTTCTTCCCATTTGTCTTAGAGAGGAGAGGCAATTCTGGCACTGTGGCTCATTGTTTTGGTTACACTTCCCTTGCATTCTTTCCTTTGGTGATAAGGCAATATTAAGTTCTCTTAAAAAAAGAGAGATGTTTTTCCTTAAACCAGTCAAAGACCAAATGAATGTTTTGAAGTGGAATAGTTTTTTTTTTTTTTGAGAAAGAATGGAATACTGCTTGTTGCAAAGAGCCTCTAAGAAGCTTTGTGGGCGACACCATCTCCCATTCAAGATTGAGGAGAAATCAAATACTTTGTTTCAAGGACCTCTTCCTATACTTTCATTGGGAACTAGTCTGCCTTTACTCGTTAACCCTCCATTCTATCGTATTTCTGTAACGCCGGAAGTTCTTTTTGGCTACGTGGAATCATTTACTGACGCACACAAATCCAAAGATGGGTTTTGAGGTACTGGTTTGGTAGACGGGTCTATGGGGAAAATATGGTCGAGTTATAGGTGCACGATGTTTGAAGCAGGAGATTTGGGTAAGTGTTCTATGTTGAAACCAGGTAGGATAAACAAATTTGAGTTGCATTTCAGCCTTTCATGCGACTCGTGAGAACCCCAAGTCTTTCAAGTAGGAGCACCCCACATACAATGAATGATCACATTATGCATATGAGTTGTGAGACCTTTTTGTTCAATCAATATGACATTCCCTTATCATGAATTTGGTATGGCAGATTCATCATGTTTTCTCTCCAGTTAGCCCTAATGCCACGTATTCGGTAAACTTTAGTGCTAGCTTTACAGCCGCTCGGTAATGAAGAGCTCATACTTAATGGCTAAGCTGAAAGGCACTTCATTTTGATTAGAGCCTTTGAATCTATAGTTACAGGGCAAGGTTCCTGATTTGGCCTCTATTCTCCAAATATCTTCTACTGATTTTGGTAGGAGAAGCTTGAATTGATACTCATCAGGCCTTGTTATTGAAAATTGAGTGGTACTTGTTTGCTTGAAAAGTGAAGACCACATGTTTCAATATTTAGGTCATTAACCACTTCTGTGATGGCCCATCAAATAAATCAGATAAAATCATCAGAAGGTAACAATAGTTCAAAAGTTTGAGATGGGAGATTTTATTATCATGTGCTGAAAACATGTAGTAGTCTTGTTTGTAATAATAAGTGTTCGTAAAAGGTGGATCATGCCCTCAAGTGAATCTTTTATGGAGCAACTATGAACTAATGACAGAGTGTTGAGAACATTTTGCAACTAATGAGCATGAGAAACTTGAAACCATTATAACGAGTATACTTCACAGCGAAATTAAAAACTTCAATTGTTAATAAACTCTTATGTGTGTTAGCAATATTAATTAAAAGTTTATTTCCTTCAGGTGACTGTCGTGAGTCGTGACGCAGTGACAACGATGGACCACTACTAGTCATTTGTTGACTTATCCTCTCCCATCTCTCCCCCTAGTGTTTAAATAATCTGCAATATCAATCATCAGACTTCTGCGATTCAGTTTCCTTAGTGTTTTTTTTTGGATCAAAAGAAGACTTTAAACATAAGATCGAGAGAGATTGTGAATATCGTGTACTGTGTAGCAGCTTAATTTAAAACTTGTTAAAGTGTAGTTTAATTATTTCCAATGTTCTCAAGCATGGTCTATAGTAATTCTATAGTTAGATAATTTTAATTAGAACATTAAAAAAGTAATTCGTTTTATTTTTAGGCTTAAGTGGATTTACGGATCCCTCTTTTAAATTTTTTCCGTTTTCGATTTGATTGTTTAGATAATGAACTAAAGTTATGAATCTATTTTTAAGAAGCTTATAAAAATTCAAATAAACTTAATAGAGTTTTGGCAATCTTTAATGAAGACATCTATTTGCAGAATAATTCTTATAAAAATTAATATTAATAAACTTTATGCATAATATGAACAAAGACATATTATATAATAAAATTTTTAAAATTTTTATTGTTAAGTTTTATCTAAATAAAAGTTGTTATGTGAATAAAGATTAGTTAATTTATAAAAATCTAAACCTTAAATAAGGCTATGATAATTGATGTCCCTCTCTCAACCCCGCAAAACGGATAGCCTTATGCATTAAAGTTGTTATTGTTGTTGTTTGTTGAACCTTAAGTGATACAATATTTTATTTTTGATGATGAAATTTTCAACAAAAATCATGAAACTAAAACTAGTAAAGATAACACCAATAAAAGGGTTATTGGAGGGAAGACGATCAAAGGTTGCAGTAGCACAATTGCACTCTCTAATTGATAGGAGATGAATTCGACTCGGATAGAATAAACACACCAATAAAAGAAATTGAAGTAAAAATGACACAAAAGATCTAAAATGAAAAGCCCCTAAACAAATATGAGGAAAAACCACGAGTAAGAATAGAAAACTTTTTACTATAGAAAACAAAGATTACAAGAGGAAGATCTTATAATCTACACCAAGAATTAATACACAAGGTTATGAGAAACATATTTTGGGATATATAAAACCTTAAGCCTATGCCTTCTTATATAGCCTTAATGGAGGCTTCTAATCTCACCCACTTCTGATGTAGGATGGAAAACCAACAATCTCCCACTTGGAGATTTGATTGAGAACCAATCAATCTCCATATCATTATTTTTATCTTAGAGATTTGATTGAGAACTAATCAATCTCCATATCATTATTTTTATCTTGCTATTTCTCTGTTGTCTACGTCTCTGCCAAGCCATACAAGGATCTACACCATATGAATTTATTAGTGTTGATTGACTTTGTTAGTGCATCTGCTAGGTTCTCTTTTGTGTAAATTTTCTGCATGTCCATACTTCCATCTTCCACCACTTCATGAACAAAATGATATTGAACTCCTATATGTTTAGTTATGGAATGAAAAGCCGGATTCTTTGCAATATGTAAGGCACACTGACTATCACAATACAAAGGGATTTTCTCTTGTCGATGCCCAAGCTCCTCCATAAACTTTTTTGTCCCGATCGATTCCTTGCAGCTTATGTAGCTGCCATATACTTAGCTTCTGTTGTAGATAATGCTACAACTACCTGTAGTTTAGACACCCAGCTAAGAGCTCCTCCTATAATAGTAAACACATAGCCTGTAGTGGATTTTCTTTTATCAAGATCACCTGCAAAATCAAAATCAACATATCTTTTGACAATAAATTCATATCCTTCATAACATAGAGTCGCATTTAAGGTCCCTTTAATATATCTTAGGATCCTTTTTACAGCCCACTAGTGTTCTCGACCAGAATTTGCCATGTAATGACTAACCACTCTCACTACATGTGCAATGTCTGGTCTTCTGCAAATCATAGCGAACATTAAACTTCTCACAACTGATGCATACAACACTCGAGACATCTCTTTCCTCTCTGCTTCACTGCTAAGGTTTTTACTTGAGAATAACTTAAAACTAACAGGGAGAGGAGTAGAGATTAACTTACAATCTTATATATCGAAGCATCGGAAGATTTTCCTCTAAGTAATTCTTCTGAGAAAGCCAAATCTTCCTGTTATTTCTGTCTCGGTAAATTTGCATTTCTAGAATCTTATTTGGTGGTCCTAAATCCTTCATTTCAAACTCCCCAACTAACTGAGCCTTCAAATCTTGAATACGATCTTTGTTGGAGCTTGTAACCAACATGTTGTCAACATATAACAATAATACAATGAAATCATTATTACCAAAGCTCTTGAAATATGCACAAGGGCCTGCTCTAAATCTGTTGAATCCATAACTCATTATGAAGGAATCAAAACTTTTGTACTAACATCTTGGCGCTTGTTTTAAACCGTACAAAGATTTGTTTAACCTGCAAACCAAGTTCTCTTTCCCTGGTTCTTAAAAACCTTCTACTTGATGCATGTAAATTTCTTCTTCAAGATCTCCATGAAGAAATGCAGTCTTTACATCTAACTACTATATATATATATATATATATATATATATCAAATGTAGCACACATAGCTAGGACAATCCGAATTGTATTAAGATGAACTATAGGTGAAATTTTTTTAATAAAGTCGATACCTTCTTTTTGAGCATATCCTTTTACCACCATCCTTGCCTGATACTACTCCACCTAATCATCACTGTTACGTTTGATATTGTACACCCATTTGTTGCCAATGAGCTTTCTCCCTTGTGGTTATGGCAGAAGCTTCCATGTCTTATTCTTATAAAGAGCTTCTATTTCTTCCTGTATTGCTGCCATCCAAAGTGATGCATCTGAGTTATTTATTGCTTCTCAGAATGTTGATGATTCTCCATCTTCTGTAGGAGACAGTTTTCAACATTGCCCTCCATAATATAATCAGAATGTCAGGTTGGGATTCTTCTTCATGGGTTGACCGTCGAAGTTTTGTATTTTTAGATTCAACCAATTCTTGCTCCTCGTGATCTGATATAGTTTTAGTAGAATATTTCTGTTCAGTCTTCCTTTCTTCTTGAACTGTTACAACTTTATAATTTTCTTTAGACGTGATTTTGATATTTCGTTTGCAATATATCTTCTGCAAATATGACATCTCTGCTAATGAAAAGCTTGTGGGCAGTGGGATCCCACGATCGATACCATTTGACTCCATCAACATACCTCATAAATCTACATTTTTTAGATTTTGGATCTAGTTTTGTGATATCTCGGGTATTATACATCACGAACACAGGACTTCCAAATGTATGTAACTGAGAATAGTTTGTTGGTTTACCGGTCCACATCTCTATTGGTGTCTTCAAATCAATCGATCTTTTTGGTGATTGATTAATCACATAACAAGCGGTCTTCACTGCTTCTACCTAGAAAGACTTTGCCATACTTGCAGTTCTCAACATGGCTCTAGTTCTTTCAATCAAAGTTTTGTTCATTTGCTCTGCCACTCCATTTTGTTGAGGAGTGTGAGGCACCATGAATTGACGTTTGATGCCTTCTCGATTACAAAAATCAATGAACTCATCACTAGTATATTTTCCACCATTATTAGTCCTGAGGCATTTGATTTTCTTTCCCGTCTCTAAGTTAACTTTTGCTTTAAATGTTGTGAAGGTTAGAAATAGATCTCCCTTTCTCTTGATATAATACACCCAACATCTTCTAGAGTAACCATCAATAAAAGTCACAAAGTACCTTGCTCCACCTAGAGACATAACTGGTGCTTGCCATATATCAGAGTGAATTAATTCTAGAATATCTTTACTTCTAGAATTCGATGTATTAAATTTCAGTCTATACTGCTTACTTATAACGCAGTGCTCATAGAAGGGTAATGATACATTCGTTAGACCAGGGAGTAGTTTTTGTTCAGTAAGAATCTTCAATCCTTGTTTTGACATATGGCTAATTTTACAGTGCCACAATTTTGTTGCATTTTCTACAGAACTAACTGATGCAATTGATGCATTTGCTTCCATATATGTCTCTCCCATAAGCTTGTATAAGTTTACAGCTATCCTTTCCGCCTTCATTATTACAATTGCTCCTTTGATCACCTTTATAACTCCATTTTGAATGGAGGTCTTACACCCAATTTTATCCAATTGTCCTAAAGACAATAAATTCTTCTTCAAGCCCTTCACATGTCGCACATTTTCAATAGTGTGAACTGTACCATTATACATCTTCAACTTGATTGTGCCAATCTCAGTAATCTCTAAGGCAAGGTCATTTCCTATGTACACAGATCCTACAGAGATAGATTTATAAGTGTGAAACTAATTTCTACAAGGAGTCATATGTCACGTTGCTCCTGAATCCATTATCCAAGCATCAATGAGCTCTACTTTGTCCTTGAACACTGCTTCTACTTCACTATATAAGATTTCTCCATTGGCAACACATCCTTGAGAAGTTGATGCTTTAGAGGCCTTGTCTCCACCTTTCATGAATCGACATTCACTTGTAAAGTGTCCTCTCTTGCCACAGTTGTAACACTTGAGATTTTTCTTATTTCTAGATTTCGACCTTCCTTGTTTGTGACTCCCAGTAGAATCACGCTCCATTGATCGTCCTTTCGTCATCGATAAGGCTTCCGCTTCATGCGAACTTGTCAACCTGTCTTCCTTGTTGATGCGTCTGCTTTCTTCTTCAAGAACTGAAGTAGCAACATCATCAAATACCAAAGTATCTGTGAGGATATTATTGGCTAAATTAATGATGAGTTGGTCATATGAATCTGAAAGACTTTGAAGTAGAACCTTCGCACGTTCAATTGGATTTACATTATGTCCCAACTTTGAAAGTTGAGAGCATAGAGAGGTTAAAGTATTTATATGCTCTATCACTGAAGTAATTTAGACATTCCGATTGTGTAGAGTCTCCTCTCAGAAAGATTTTATTGTGAAGATACTTAGCTTCATATAACTTTGTAAGATGATCTCATATCTCCTTGGCTATTTTCTTTTCCTCTGCACCTTGCAAGATATCATCCGATAGACCAAGATGTAAATCTGACGTGATCAAGGCATCTATTTGTTTCCATTTGACATCATCTGTGAAACCGTTGGCCTAGCATTGATGGCCTCCAAGCAGTTATTTTTTACTAATACTACCTTTATCTTCAATTTCCATAACAAGAACTTTATCTTGTCAAACTTTGTAATATCAAATTTGGTCGACATTGCTTCTATCACAAGAATTGACTCCCACTATCTCACGTGAAAAAAAAAGAATGCCGCCTCGAGTTACCTCCTCTTAGTATGTAATAAGACTATAGGATACTAGGAAAGTTCCCAGAAAAGGATGGAGGAGTCACAAATGGTTCCACTTAAAACTCAGTCTCCTTAAACAACGTTTTTCCTAGCCATGCACTTAATCACCTCAAATACTAATAAAAATTTCCCAAAAAAAAGACAACAAGAACTCGAGGATAGAACCACTCTTAACTAGTAAGAACACTAAAGAAAAACTCATTTTCTGATGTGGAAGATCAGACTATGCTGCAACCTTAAAGCATACTTGAGCAACCCTTGGGCTCTGATATCATCGATAGTAGATGGACTCTACCCAGATAAAACAAATACACCAATAAAAGAAATTGAAGTAAAAAGGACACACAAGATTTAACTTAGAAAACCCCTTAACGAATATGGGGAAAACTTACGAACAAAAATAGAAAACTTTTCACTATAGAAAACAAAGATTACAAGAGGAAGATTTCACAATCCACACCAAAAATTAATACACAAGATTATGGAAAGAGATTACCCTAATATCTATCCTTGAGCTGTGACGTTTTTTCAGAATCAAGTAGCTGACACACCATCACCTTGTTTCTAAATTCCTTCGCATTGCTCTTCACATGCATCTGTTGTGGAAGTTGGTCCAAACGTTCACATGAACGTTGTCAACATTCATGTGAATGTTCACCAATGTTCATCTGAACGTTGGTGAGGGGGTTTCTACTATAAAATCCCCTCACTTCCTCACTTCCTCACTTCCTCTCTTCTAACACTTACTTCCACTCTTCCAAATCACTCATATATTTTACACATCTTCTTACTCTCTCAAAACAAAAACACATAATTTTATCTTGTCTATTATATTGTCTGCTTTTATTAATTTTCAGAGACAATTCCTACTCTGCTCTTTGGAGTGCACTAAAGTTAGTGGAGAAGGCGTTAACCCTGGGGTCGGATACCGTTGTCCTGCTGCACCATAGAGGGGGAATTTCTGACTTAGGGCAGTGATTTTTCACGACGCCTTATTTTCAGATAAGCCTTTCCAATTTAATTATTATTGATATTTTCGCTAACAATCTAAGTCGAAAACTTATTTCTATTTGTTGCGTTACTACTGCTATCAAAAATTGTGTTGATCTACTCATCACTGTTACGAGTTTGCTACTAGTTGTTAGAAAGTTCTGCATTTTGATTTTGCTGCTGTGTGTGTATTTAATTTCGGTATCAGTTAGAACTATGTCATCTGCGAATGAGAAAAATATAGGTTCTGCTATTACTATTCCCCACATAGGTTCTACCTCTTTCACTATGGCCCCGAAAATTATACCTGACCTTACTAGATCAGAGCCTCTAAATAGGAAAAACTTCAAAAGATGGTTTGAGAAAATTCTTTTTTTACTTTCAGTAATACGAAATCGATTATGTACTGTTTCAAGAGATTCTTAGTGATAATACCAACCCTAAGACTGCTAAGGATAACCGTACTATTAGGGGAGTTTCACTCAACCATATGATCAACCCTTTGTTTGATATCTACTGCAAGTACAAAACTGCTAAAGACATTTAGGATGCTTTAGAAGTGAAATATGGGACGAATGATGCCGGTACTAAGAAGTATGCAGTTGCTAGGTGGTTAAAATTTACCGTTGTTGATGATAAGCTAATTATGGACCAATTACATGAGTATGAAAATCTAGTTGCTTAAATCCTTGCCGAGGGTATGAACATGTGTGAGTTGTTTCAAGCTAATGCCCTTATTGAGAAACTACCTACCTCAAGGAATGAATATAAAAATCAGTTGAGACATAAGAAGAAAGATATGAAACTTCAGGAGTTGATAGGATATATAGAGATTGAGGATGTCAATCGTACATAAGATAAGACCAAAACACTCACCCTTGTCCCTACTATTAAGGCTCATATGGTAGAACATAGAAATGTTAATAACTTCAAGAAGAATGGTGGACAAAACAAGTCGTTCAATAACAAACAAGGTTAGTTTAAGCACAAAATGATTGATGGTGAATGTTGGTGGTGCCACAAGCCAGGCCATCCTGCTGCCAATTGTCAAGCTAGAATCAACTGTGAGAAGAAAGGCCAAGGATAGAAATCGAGACAATTCGAGAAAGGAAACTAGACGGGATACCAATGGAGTAACCAGAAGAACTTTGGTAAGCCTCAAGCTAATATGGTTGAAGCTGGTGATGACGAGGAGAT
>JANQAP020000014.1:1522266-1533041 GCA_026874005.2 Erythroxylum coriaceum
GATATTTGTAAACTATTTATAAAATATCATTCCACCTTGGCCAAGGATTTCCCGAATCAATATTAATCGAAAACAACAAAACATTCTCCCTAATTACTTCTAGGTGATGAATCCTATCTTGATCACTCAATTACCTCTATATAGTTCATGCTACATCCAATGACTACCGATAAAACAACCATTGATTAAATAGATTATAAGTAGTATCAAAATATAGCAATCCCCGTACAAGATAACTTTGACGACCTCAAGTCAAATGATCACTTATATAATCATCATAATGAGAATTCCATAGACATACAAGTAATATTCCAAATTGATTTCTCATATCAGTTCTGTTCAGTGAACTTGTTCTTTAGCAAGCACCTACACATTTGTTTAAGTATCTCTATACCTTAGCCTATGAGATCGACTACTTCCTTCATAAAGAAAAACAAACGTGTGCTAGTCTTTTTACGTTCTATTAATGTCCAATCTTAATGGAACAATGACTAGGTACTTTTAAGAATAATACATAAATGTAATATTAATCTCATAATTATAATCTCATTATAATTTCATTTGCAATGTACAATTATTCCATGGAATTTATCATATACATTTATACATATACAAGATAAATAATGCTTTTAAATAATTTATCACTAAACTATAACTAAAGCGATTGACTGTAGGGCATAAACTAATATGACCTACCTTAACTTTTAAGAACTGGCATTGATACAGCTACCCTGGCTAAGATTCTACTTAGTCTAACTTGGTAGAATGGTTAAAAGTTTTCGTATTTCATGGAGTTCTCCTAACTATGACCAGCCCAGGCTTACCTTGATACATGAATCAAATGCTGCATTGCAGGTTAAGGCTGGATCTGCTTTTGATAATATTCTGGCATATTTTATTGGCTTGTAGAAGTCATAGTGCAAGCATTCTAGTGGCTGGAAATGATAATTTCTTGCTGTCAATAGGCATTCCATGCCTGTTTTTTTTTTTTTCAATGGCTTACATTATTTCCCTTTGGCAAGACGAATTACGAAAATCTTACAAGTAGTCAGCTTTGGAGTGGTAATGCCTCCATTGTTGAATGTTGAATATGTTTCTGTGAACAAGAACCTTTGTTGTAACACAGTTAATTTCACAAAAAGCTGTTTTCTCAGCTTTCTAAGTGCATGAAAATCTCATAATATTCGCATACATGTACTCAAATAGAACTCTGCATTTTGTCTTTTTTGATTGAACTCGAGTTTGCTTCTTCTCAAGACTAAACTATTTCCAGCTTCTGATTTTATGATTGGCTCAGGAACATAATTGTTAAAAAAAAGAAGAAATTTGAAAAAAAAAACCTCCAACATATCCACAAAACTAGTTGAATTTCATTAATCATTCATTGCAATCTTCTATATTCCCTAATTTGTCATTTAGGCGACACCTACACATTACCTTAATAGCCAACAAAATAACACAAATTGAAAGAATCGTCACCCTAGATATTATAATAGTCCACCTTTGTCCTTTGCCCACCTTCAAAGCTCAGTCTTCTGTTATTTTCTGTTTATTTCACCCACCTCCACTCCACTACACGATATTTGGCCAGCTAGAGATTCTTTGCCCTAAAGTTTTCTTTTTCCACACTTTCTTTACTTACACTCACTTACCTTCTTCCCCTCCATAAGCCACATTGTGCAGTATATATTGATATAATATATATTAAACGTAATGAATAAACAATCGAATATATATATATATATATATATTTTATTCTCAGCTAATTATTATTATTTATTTAAGTGATATATTCAAAGATTTTTTCGGTGGGTTAGTATGCCAGAAATTCAACCAATTCCTTACGTAGTCAATCCCCCATTAATTGTATTGTGATTTCATGTGATTGAACTTGTAATCTTTCTCAAATGTTCCTAATCACGCCACATCTTGTTCTCAACTCAAGTGCTACACATCATTCATTACTTGCAAACTTTAGGATAAAACGTAATATTCATAGCTTATATAAACTTTAATTAACCAATTGGAAACTGAGAAGAAGAAGGAAAAAAAAAGAAATTAGAAAGTAAAGGACCCACCGAAAACGTCATACTCCACACTTTCCGCGCCAAATCTTTTCTTTTTTACTAAAATCAACAAACCAAACCAATTTCTATTTCAAAATTAAACCCTCTCTTTCTCTCCGTCTCTGCTTCGTCTGTGTTTGGATTGGAGGAGATTGAACAAAAAATGGCCATTGAGGTTCCGTTCGGCGACGTAGCGCCTAAGACCTGCGTGGTTCTCGGAGGCAGAGGCTTCCTAGGACGATCGCTGGTCTCCAGGCTCCTTAAACTCGGCGGCTGGATCATCCGAGTCGCCGATTCCGCTCGCTTTCTCCAGCTCGACCCCTCCGACTCCGGTGATTCCCTCCTCCGCGACGCCGTCTCCTCCGGCCGCGCCTTCTACCATCACGTCGACGTTCGCGATGTCTCCCTTATCGTTAAAGGTAAATGCCAGAGAATGTGAAAGAAGATGATGGAGGAATTTGAGAAGTTTTTCTGTTTTGTTGGAGGTTTGACGCTGGATTAGGGAGCAGAGATGATTTTGTAGTCGTAGATAGAAGAGGAGGCTTTTTTATGTCTTTATTTCTTCGAGATTATGAACTGATGGAATGGAGTGTGGAACTTCGTGCTTTGTCTTTGGCAGTCGAGAAAATGAATGGAAGGAAAAGGAAAGTAAAATATTTTTTATGAGGACAAGCATGAAGCATTATACCTTACTGTTCCAGATTAGTAGTTTAGTGTTATGATCAGTGGTTTCGGATAATTGGAAATATTGAATAGATGTATCAGTTATAGAGAGCAAATTAAAGTTGCTAAAATGATAGTCTGAGTTAGTGCTCGAAATCACTATTTCATTTTAGCTGCAGTGACTAGCTCTTTTTCCTTTCCTCAGTTATCAACTTGAATTGTATAATAACAGTTTTACTAAGATTCACCTTCTCCAATTTAATGTTAACTGCAATACAAATTTATAAATTCTGGAAAATTGGAATTATGGATCTTCAGTGTCTATTCTTGTTAATAAATTTTTATATGTAGTCTGTTTACGTTTTTATGCTCTTACTCCTTTTTCCAATGCTACAGCTCGTTGAATCTTCCCAAGTGTTTATTTTATTCATTTCCTCGTCATCTATATGTATACTTGCTTTATATATATATAGATAGTGAACTTTTTTCCTGCATTTTCTTTTATTCTCGTTTTTCTTTTATTGTGCTTGAAGGTAAGTGATCTATTTTGCATTCGTAAGTATAACAATTGCAGTTCAAAAAAGATTAAATGTGAATATGTTGACTTTTGCAGCTATTCAAGGTTCATCTGTTGTATTTTATATGGAAGCTACTGATTTACAGAAAGAAGATTTTTATCTTTGCTACATGCTTATCGTTCAAGGTAATCGGTTATTGCATACAACAATTTTATCTATAATTTTTACCAAAAAGAAACAATTTTATCTATAATGTTGAGATTTCCAGAACTTGAGCTTTATAAAGTGATTGCTACCTTTTTTTCCCATTCTATTTCAGGTGCTAAAAATGTCATCAATGCTTGCCGAGAGTGCAAAGTTAGTAAGCTAATATATAGCAGTTGCGCAGATGTAGTTTTTGATGGTTCACGTGATATATGGAATGGCGATGAGTCATTGCCAAGCTATTGGAGAGTATGATAGCTACCATTTAATGTTTTCTTGTGCATATATTGCATGAAATTTTTTGTTTCAAATAGCTGATTCCCTTATTATTTTTTCTGATGCAGTTTGAGGACAAATTAACTGACCTAAAGGCTCAATCAGAAGCACTAATACTGTTTGCTAACAATATTGATGGCCTTTTAACATGTGCACTTCGTCCCAGCAATGTTTTTGGACCTGGAGATACACAGCTTGTTCCCTTTTTAGTAGATTTAGCAAAATCTGGTTGGGCAAAGGTGCGGCAACTGTCTGTTCACATCATGATTTTTTGCTTTTACTTACTTTGGTTGATTTTACGATTAAACTATTGAGTTTTTGCCTTTCTTTTTATTTGCCTCCTGCTTTTCAAAATCATATGTCTTGTTGATCTGCTTATTTCTCTACATGTATTTATCTGCAGTATCTAACCAAAATATATTCTTCAAAGCAGCCATAACCTTTTGATATGCTAAGGAATCTCTTTCCCAATATTGTTTCTCAATCTGAGTTCTGATGTAATAGTGTGTTCACATCTTTCTAGAAGTAACAAAATTTGTCAACGCAGTTCATTATGGGGAGCGGTGAAAATATGTCCGACTTTACTTATGTTGAGAATGTTGTTCATGCCTGCATTTGTGCAGCAGAAGCTCTAGATTCTAGATTGGTCTCTGTGGCTGGAAAGGTGCTGTAATTTTATGCGTTCTTGGATGTCTTTCTCTGTTCCAGTGCATTCATTTATGAGGAAGACATATACCTTTGTGATGCAGGTGTTTTTCATCACAAATCTTGAGCCTATGAAGTTCTGGGAGTTTGTATCTTCCATATTGGAGGGCCTGGGCTATCAAAGGTAAGACAAGCATCACATGGCAGATTATTAGAAAATTGTCATATTATCCATGTAATATGATGAATGACATACAATATGTTAGTGGTTTACGTGCGGTCATGGATTCTAAGTACAGAGCATAAGGCTCCAAAGCACTTGTTGGCATCTGTTAAGTCTATTTTATGGTTCTTGTGGCAACAATTTCGATGGACATGTGAGCATTTTAAAGAGTGCTTTTAGTTTTTCAGAAAGGAATGAGGTGAAAGTTTTGACTTTTTAAACACCCTAGTTCCAAGCATAAAGAACATGGGATATAGGTTCATTGTACATTGTCTACTCAGGGTGTTTTATAGTATCAACACTAAAATCTCAAATGCTGATTTGAAGGATTGCTTTATGTTTATCAATTTGTATTAGCTACAAAGATGACAAATTCCCATGATGACTTTTTTTCTTAAACATAAAATAAGAACCACGCTCATTACATTAGACACATGAAAAACAAGAAGCATCACAATGGCAAACAGTATGATTTCAGTTTTTTTTCCCCTTATTCTTCGCCTTTCGTTTATCCTCCTTGTATATCTCTTTTGCAATTTTTGCCTTGTCACTACACTCAATTGGAAATTCAAAGCAAATTTTGACAACTTATATCAGTTCACTGCATAAGGATTTTATGATTCTGATACTTGAATCTGAATTTGTATTATCTTTTTTGTGCAGACCCCTGATAAAAATTCCTGCCAGGATGCTGTGGTATGTTCTGAGGGTCGTCAAAGCGATGCATGACAAGTTGGGTTTCAGAAAGTATGATCATTCTTTGTTAGATCACTTTTTTCACTTGGCTTCACGGACTAGAACTTTTAATTGCACTGCCGCTCAGAAGCACATTGGTTACTCTCCAGTTATCTCCCTTGAAGTGAGTGCTGCTTGGTTATTTGATCTTTTTTCCTTTTCTATAGGGGCTTGTCTAAATATTGATTTGTCAATTATGTCTTTAGTGTCTGCTACACTTTACTATCTTCTTGTTTCTTGCAAACTTTTAAGCCTTTAAGTTGTTTGGTTAAGTTTTAACTTGATCATGTACATTCTTTTACTGAAATTTCTGGATGCTAGCCTCTTAACTCCTATCTTGCTAGCTTTACTTTTGTTTCAGGTTTTCAGTTTTTGTTCAAGTCTTTATTCTGGACAAGGAAGCAAATCTTTATAAGTATAGACTAATACTTCAATTCTAAAGGTTTCTTAGATATCAATGTGGTTCTGTCTTCATTTTTATATTCATCAAATTTGAAGAGAGCATTTTCCTGAAATGTCCGGTGAATTTTGTATATGTCTTGGCACCTTTCTGAACATTTACTGGAATACTTGGATTTTCATTTTCATGATTCTGCATATTCCTAGTTGATTTTTAGAAGCTTGGAGATTCAGTAATTTTCCGCTTGTGTTGACCATTGTTAACAGGATGGTATTGCATTGACCGTCAAATCGTTCTCTCATTTGGAACATGACAATTCTTCAATGACACACAGTGATTTTCAAGAACAGTCGAAAGTTGATAAGCTACTTGGTGGTGGTAAAGGTTGGACATCTTATTTCTTAGACTAATGCATGTGCACCAGTATCTGTTATATATTATAGCTGCATCATCATGTCCCTACTAATCACATTTTGATGAAGAATCTGAGGTAGGAGACTTCGTTGGTTTTGGACTAGACTCTTTTCTTGATACATATGATCATGCTGTTCATCTTTTCATGTTAAACTCTATATAAGTACGAATTTTAACTAGCAAACCACCCATCTAGTTGTGAGTGATTGGGAGTTAAACCTTACAGTCTGGCATAATGCAAAGTCATTAAATAATTTCCATACGTATTGAATGTTTGCTGCAGAATTTAGTCAGAAGATTGTCAATGGTAATTTTTGATTTAATGGCTTCATCTGTAACACTGCAGTTGCTGACATATTGCTGTGGAGGGATGAGAAGAAAACATTTACATGTTTCGTGGTCCTTAGTCTGCTTTATTACTGGTTTTTGCTTTCTGGAAGAACATTTACCTCATCAGCTGCCAGACTTCTGCTTTTATTTACAACTATGCTTTATGTATACGGCAATCTACCCAAAAAAATGTGAGTACTATGTATGCTTTTGAAAGCTCGTATATATTGCTGTTAGATTCATGTTTTTGAATCATGTTCCTTTTCTCTTTTCATACAATGGAGGTACAATTACCAACTTCATTTATGAAGAATGAACTTCATATTAAAATCAAAACTTATGATGTAAAGAAGGGAACTATATTGTAGGTGGAGAGGAACTTGTTATAGTTATGTGGGAAGGCAGAAACCATAATTATATAATCCAAACTCTTGTACTTTCTGTATGTCAAGAAAAGAAAATATAACTGTATCTTTACCATGTCAAATCAAAATCATCTGAGTGAATAGTGTTCTAAATTCTATGTTAAGTGAATAAATAATTGAAGAAGCGTGATTCAAAACTAACAATGTCAACCTAAGTAATTACATTTCTGTGATCAATGAATACTAAAACGATGCTTTTTATTAAAAAATTATTTTGAACTCTTTCCAAAAGCGTCAATTGCCATTCTAAATTATATGATGAGCAAATGAAATAAATGTGAAGGTTGTTCAGGACTAGCAGAAGCTTTAAAATATTTTTTCTTGAGCTTTTGCCTCCTTGTCTTCTGCTTGTACATTAATAAGATAAATACTGATGAAGGTCAATTCTGCTGATTGTTATGCTTTGCAACAGATCCCATTTCAGGATTCAAAAGATACCTTTGTCTTGGTTCGAAATTTCAGAAATGGCAGTAAAAGATTCAGTCTCGTCCATTGCTAATCTGTGGAATATTGTGGTCCACAACATGATAATGCTTTCCCAAGCCCAGGATTGGAATCGATTCTTCAAGGTATACATTCTGATGGTTGGCTAAGATCACGTAATGGTCATTTTATAGGATTTTTCCAATTTAATATTTCACCCTATTTGTTAATTTTATATTTCTTTTGCCCTCCTTAGTCTGAACAATTTAAACGCCATTACTTATCAGGACTCCGTTAGACAAGATTATATCAACTATATTTTACATGATATGGTATGACAAAAGGTAGATTGAGCATGCGTGTTGCACCTTGCTAAATTATTCACCTTTTGTTGCTGCTGAATAATTAGGCGAACAAAGAATCAACTAATTAAGCATATTTTGCATGTAGGTGGAGTCTCATGAACTTGAGTTTATATCAAAAGAGGACAATAAGCTGCACAGTAAATTTAAAAATTTAGGGGGGCCTTTTGGTTCCACTTCTGTTTTTCTGTTGTGGTTTTTAGTTTTTAGTTTTTATTTTCTGTTTTTAACTTTTGTTTTTCTTTCAAATAAAAACAAAAACTTGTTTGGTTATTAATGTTAATGTAATTATATTTTTATTACCGATGATAATTACATATTAGATAAAATTTTAAAAAAATTATTTCTAATTAATTAAATTTATTTTAATTTCTTATATAATATTTATTAATAAATTATCATTAAAATTTTTTATTAAAATAAATAATTTTAAAATTAAATTTTATTTAAAATTAATATTTTTAAATATATTTAATTATTAAATCAAAATTTATTCGAAATTTATATATTTTGAAGATTTTTAAATTTAATTATATTTATTAATAATTAGTAAATTTTTTATTTAATTTAGTTACAAAAATTAAATAAATTATTAAATTAAATTATTCGTAATTTTAATTAATTAAATAAAAAATATTAAATTAAATTATTCATAATTCTTATTAATAATTAATATTTTAAATAATTAAATAGCACATATTTAGTTGATAGTAAATAAGATTATAGAAAAACAGAAACAGAAAATGTAAATCAGTTTTTGTAGTTTTCATAAATTTTGAAAATAGGAAGAAATTAAAACTAAAAGCAAAAATTAAAAACTCAAACAAACAATTTTTTTATACTAAATTTGAAAACAAAAACAAAAACCAAAAATATAAATGGAAACAAACAGGTTCTTGGATTTTGATTGTAATTGTGTTCAATTTCCTTTTATGACCATTGTTATGAATAGGAAGTTTCATGCATCTCGTCTTGCTATGAGCATTTTCTCTCGCTTTGAACATTGTTTTCTTTTATTCATGAGCTGCAAATGTATGACAAGTCTATGGATGTCCAAGCTTAGATACTTCAGTTTCTCAACTTGGGCTGAGAGCTCGTAGATTTGGGCATCAGCTACTGCTTTCTGTTCTTCTTTTCATAATACACTCTACATATCAACATGCAGATGTGTATATTGCGAGCCGATATGCATGTAGGATCCATCCTTGTCACTGAGATCTCTAAGTGCAGATGGAATTTGGTTACTTAATGTTCTATTGGCATGACCAGGACATAATGGTGTCTTTCAGTTGTAGGCTTAGGATGATTTTCTTGTCTTTGACCTGCTAGTTAGACATATGAAGAGCTTGATACCCTCAACTCTTTTGTGAAACATTTTATTGCAGTAGAAGATAATGGCTTAACATAAATGGGTTCTTCTGAAACACAGATTGCATCTCTTATCTTCTGTATCAAGTTGGTTCTCTTGCAATCTTTCACTGTAACAATAGGGGCAGGTGAGGAGCAGTCCATTCTGTGACAGTTTTCCTCTTATCTTTCATACTACTGTAAAATCAACTAACTACTATTATTGTTTTGAAACCTAAATATTGCAGCTCTGGTGTTTGCTTTTACTGCCTTCTTTGTTTATGAGCAATATGAGATGGAGATTGATGGAATAATTAAGCTTATTCTGAGCACAATGAAGGGATTGTTGTTGCAGCATCTACCTCCTTCTGTGGTATCGTTTCTTCAGAAACAGAATATTGCATAAAATAGAATGGTAGGTGGCCAAAGATGTAAAACTAGGCCCCTTGCTGACCCTAAACGTTTTGTAAAGTGAAGAACATTGATATACGTCATTACAGCCAACTACAGAGACGAGGATAAGGATTTTCTTCAGAAGGTTGGAGAATTTGTTAGTACACGAAAAATTCTGCCTCCTTTCTACGTACAGTAAGCTTTAAGCTAGTTCCTAACAGAACAGGTAGGCAGTGAGATAATGTTCATTGTAAAATATGGTCAGAAGTAGATAATATAGTGACGTTGCTTTTTAGATCTTTACAAGTAATCAAAGCCCGACCTAGGCCTCTATTAAACCAATGAATACGTCACTTACACGCAATAACCCGAGCTTCACTCCTCCAGGTAACGACTATTTCCATGACTAGTTTGAGTATTGCCTAAATTGTTTCTCTCTCTGGATGAGAATGAATTGATAATACTCTTTAGTTTTCGCATTTCATTGTTTTCGTTCCGTCTATTTTCTTTGTGGTTTGAGTTCTAACAAAAGAAATACATATTCTATCTTGCCAATTGGTTAAATAATTACTTTAGGTAAAATTTTGAATGTATGTTCATTCTATCTATTTCAATGATACGATGGCAATGAAATACTAAAACTAGACTGAGAAAAATCTCATAAAAAAGATTAAAGAACCGATTACGGTTACTCTTAATTACTGATAGCCTATGAGCCCATTAAACGGCTTTACAACCCATTTCGTTTATAAAAAATCATTTTTTAAGAGGGATTTGTAAATATGTATTAAATAAAATATATAATAAGCTAAAGGTAATAATGAATTAATTTAAATAATTAATAATAAATTCTATCATGAAGAAAATTATATATTTATAATAAAAAAATCGTAAAATTGCTATCACATTTTACATTATATTATCAATTTAGAGAAAAGTTCAATTTGTTCCTCCAACTTTTTATTTAAGTGCATATAAATTTTTGAACTTTTATTGTGTCAAATTGATCTTGAACTTTAAAAAATTCCTCTTTAAATTAACATTTCACCTTCATATTCTTGTAATCCTGCCTTAAATTATTATATTGACTAATTTTTCTTGGCAAAACCTATAGAAAACATTTTAGTGACCCATTTAAAGGATAACTCATCCATCCAGTGACTCGCAACTATTTGATCGATGCAACCAATCGAAGGAATCAACTTAGACATCACTTGATTATAGCAATCCATTGAAACAAAGAACTTGTTTATCTTTCTTTCTAGGTAGGGTTGATTTTTGACAATAAATTCCCACTACAACAAAGCTGATATTTAGCCAAAAACTTCGCTTATAGTTTTTAGCTACGTTT
>JANQAP020000014.1:1533141-1543734 GCA_026874005.2 Erythroxylum coriaceum
TTTTTATGAAACGTTGTCAGATGTTTTTAGCAACGTTTTAACAAAATGTTATAAAATGTTACGATAAATTATTTGTTACATTTTTAATCTATATTATTGAACAATATATTTTGTATATAATGTATTGATATATTTTTTATTGTAAATTTATTATACAAATAAATTGTATTGAAATATTATTAATTAAAATATCAAGCATTATATATAAAAAATAAAATTATATAAATATCATTAAATTATACCAAAAAAATATATTCTTCATATACAAGATATTAATGACAAGTTTAACCATTCTTATAGATAAAACAATAAATAAAGAGAAAAAGATAATAAATTCCATGCCTACTCCATCTAAGAGAAAAAGATAATAAATTCCAAGCCTACTCCATTAACGAGAAAAAGATATAATTATTTTTCTAAACAGTTCACAAAACATTCCAAGTGACATGAGATTTGGTAGATAAGGTAAAGAAATTCCTTAAGTCTGGATTCTCACGAAGGTTCCTTGCACGTTTAAAGGCTTCAATTGAAATAAACAAAGATCTTCCCCCAGCAGTTGGTTCATTGACAACTTCTTCCAACAACTTGTTGACTCTAACTAAACTAGTAAAAGATACATTAACCAATTTCTCAAATGTGGTATGAAACATTGAATTAGATGAACCCCCCTGCTTACCATAATAAAATCTATGTCAATTTTAATAAAAATATTAATACTTCTCTTATATTGATGTGTTTTTATATTATCTTTGGTTATTTCCACGTTGTCTACATTTAGTGCAAGTCATTCTCCTTCCTTTTCTGGTACCTTTTCCTTTTTTAGGTTACTCAAATTTCTCTTATTCTTCTATTTTTAGGGTGAATAGGCAATTTCCTTATTGCTGGTAGATTAATGACGTTACATTAAGGAAAATTTTTGGTCCATTAAGTGGTTCAAAGAAAAACTTATATGTTTGTACATATCTCTCTTTTCTATAACATTTGTTAATGTATTCATACGGATTACAATAACTATGGTAAATAGCATCCATTATATGAAGACATGGATTTCTTGTCAAATCCTAAGATCTACATGTATAAGTATGACTTATAATTCTCTCAAGCTATCTAAACTATATTCAACCTTATAACTATCAACATTCTAATCTACAAAATAATTAAACTCTTCTTCTCTTCTAACATTTTTATTATCTTTTTTATTGTCCATACAATCACATTTAGAAATAACTCTAAAATTTGTCCTAGTCCATGTCTTCTTGGGATATTGCAACACATCGTTAACATAACCTAATTTCATTTCATTCAATGTATGTAACTAATTATTGAAATTAGTAATCAAAGGTTAACTTGGTTGTCCTCTAGATCTGAAATTTTAGATACTCTCTATTCTATCTTTGCCTCTAATTAGCATAAATGTGCCTTACACACGTTTTGTGCTCACTATTTGGGTTTTGTGCTTCGATTGTATTAGGACGACCTTAATTAATCATATAAACAAATTCAAACAATAAGTTTATATAGCTAAACAAATATGTAATTAAAAATTTGAAAACATAAGTTTCACAAGCCATAAATGAAGGTTAAGGCACTGCCATCTCCAAGTTGTAGATTTGAAATAAAAAACTCTAGAAACCATTTTCATTTTTTTTTATATTTAACGTTAAACACACCCCAAAAATAGGAAATATTTGATTGTTTCTATTCTTTCTAACAACAATCAATAATTTTCCTTTACATATTCTCGTAAAAAAATATCCATCTAGCCTTAGTATTGGTCTACAACCTTCAATCCAACCTCATTTACAAGTATTGAAACAAATATTGCATCTTACAAACACATTTTTAGCATTTAAATTATTAATACTTTTTTTGATTGCCCAAGTTGTACATAATTTATTATTCTTTACCTCTTCACCGTACCCAAATAGTTTGACAAATTTAGCCACATAAAAACCATGCATCATCTTCGTGATAACTGTCCTTACTCCTTTGCAAGTTTTAAAACTTAAATCGACCTTTAACCATCCCTTAATAAGGCCTTTACTTGGCAATCTTGATGCTTATTTGTGACTCAATCATATCCTTATGGTGTTGTATTGTCTATTTAGATGTGATAAGCTTGTTAATGTTAGCGGTTGTATAGGTTCATATCTTTTGATGACAAAACTATTGTCATTTCTCTGGATACTTGCAAAATGTAAATAAGGGAATTGTGGTCCATATCTCACTCTCACCTGAGACTTTCTTTTCTTTTCTTTTTTTAACCCCAAACTCTTTGTAGTCGAGTATTTAGTAACTTCGTCCTTGAATTGCCTAACATTTTTAAACTTAAAACATACAGCCGAAGGTGGAATAATACAACTTGGATCGTAAAAAGACGTTTACAGTTACATCTCAATGCATTGTTAGCATTTTTATTAGAACTTTTGTAGTATTGTGATAAGTGCTTGATTGACTATATATTTTCTCTCTAATGCTTATTGATTAATGTTATGTTTAAGATATTTATTTCGGTTCATATTTTATTTTAGTTATGAGTTGGAGGAACAAAAATCAAAATAAATTAAAAACATATTATTAGATTCGTTTTATCTATATTCGATCTTATTTGCCTTAGTAGAGCAATAAGGAGATGAATTATGTTGAAGATGGGACAAAGATTACATGAAATAAAGTTATTGCAACTTACACAATCCTACATGAGATCATGTAACTCACTGGAAGCATATAGGAGCTTAAAAATGCAGTTTCAACCAACTTTGCAATAAGTGGTAACGTGGCTCATTATGAACATTTAAGTTCACGCTTCTTACAGTTTTTTCACATAAGGTCACCTACCCGCCTATATCATTGATCGTATATTATGACGGAATCCTAATTTTTACTATACAAGGGGATTTAAGAGGCCAAAGGAGGCATAAAGACTTTAGATACATGAAAGCGGATAGATTTCTTACCTTTTGGAAAGTTATGAGGAGCTAAAATTCATCTTTCTAGTTCAGAGGATATATCAAGGCCAACGAATATGTTTGGCATTTATTAATCTAGTAGTGTTGTTCTCATTCTCTTTTGGAATTAATCGTGTTATTCTATGATTAATGTTTTGGGATTTATATATGAATGATCAAGATATTGAGGGCTCCACTCCTTTGAATAGAATGTAGAACTGAAAAGATTTGACAATTTGTTTTGTTTTGTATGTCTGAATGATTTGGTGTTATAGATTGGTTTGGCCTTTTAGATGCTCTAATTGTCTATCATGTCTTTTGCTAATAGGCCTTGTTGATATTTTACTCTCCTGTCATTACATGCTATCACATTAATAGGTTGATTATTGTTCTATAGTTCTTCAAGTAGGTTGAGTAGTTCCTAAAGTGTGAAATTGTTTCTTGGAATTTTCTTTGACTTATCTTTGCATGCCATGTTTTGTTAATTGTTTCTTGTTATTTGCATTATGAAATAACTTACCTTTATTTATGTTTTCATCTTGCATACAATATCAACTTATATCTACTTCTCTCTTCTATATATATTATTTTATGTCACATTATGATTAGGGAGTTGTAGCAATCCTCTATGATATAACTGTACTATGTAAAAGACTATGTCCTTTGTGATATTAGTGTACTCTACAGAAGACCGTTTTAAGAGCATTAATGATATCATGTCATAAAGTGGTTTTATATATAGAGCAATTATCCTCAACTAAATCACTTTTTGTGGAAAATTTACTTGAAGTCGATATTTTCTATAATTTAAGCCTAAGAGATTGATTGGTGCCTTGAGAATGGAAATAGTCAAAAGCCAAAAGTTTTTGGAAAAACAAATTTGATTAGGAGATAAAGAGATGATTTTCACTGTAGTTTTAAAACTAGTTCTCTTTGTAAATTCCATATCAATCAAGTTCCTT
Organism: Erythroxylum coriaceum; assembly: GCA_026874005.2. NCBI lineage: Eukaryota > Viridiplantae > Streptophyta > Magnoliopsida > Malpighiales > Erythroxylaceae > Erythroxylum > Erythroxylum coriaceum. The sequence continues at coordinate 1,537,052 of JANQAP020000014.1, forward strand.
AGATTATGGTGTTCTTCCTCTTCAGTCATTGAGAACGGGTCCAAGTATAAGAGTTGTACTATGATGGGAATATAATCCACCAGTGAGCTAATTTTCATTGAGATACAAAAGTATCTACTAAAACTAAGTTATTGTGTATCACTTGCTTGCTTGGAACATTTGATTTTCTACAAACAAAAAATTCTACCCCTGTTCTAATCCCAAACTAGAGAATCTTAAGTGGACAGTGAGCTACAATTTAGGAAAAGTGACCTAGAGAAGAATTGAAAACATACAGGTTGAATTTTACATAAGACACTAAAATGGTTGAAGGCAAAAGATTACTAATGTTTGGAAGTTGAACGTCGACTGATATAGGCTTGTCACATAATATAAAATTGATTAGTTGTGGGCTTTTGATTTTCTTAGTTTCAAAGTAATTGTGCATGAATTTATGTAGCTAAATAAGCTGTGGTTCTTACGAAACGAGTGAGTGAGCGATAATGCAAAGCTACTTTAATCAGGTCAGGTGGCATACTCTTGGTCTCTGTTTTTGATAGGTCCTGAGTAACTTGATATATGAAATGATGATAATCTATATTCAAATGAAATTAACATATTTATACACAGCTGGCCAACTACTTTATAATCTTAAGGAATACTAATTGGCATGACTTTCCTACACATTTGACTTATTCTTAAGGAGAATATCAAGGCATGAAATCGAAATCATAATAACTAACAGATAATGTAAGCTGCTATAGATAACTCTATTTTAACTAACAGATAATATAAGATGTTGTAAATAACTATGTTTTACTGCTGGTATTTCAAATCAGCTATAGGCACTCGTTTTGAACATTGTGACCCAACATTTTCCCCTGTTTGAAAGGAACCTTGTTCTCAAGGTTCAGGTTCATACACTTGTATTGTCCTAGGTGGCATCTTCCTTGGGTAATCTCTTCTATTGGACCAAACTCTCTTGCACAAAGTTTTTTCCTTGTTTGACCCAACGAGTATCTAATATAACTTCTAATTTTGTCAAAATTTTTGCATCTTCATTGAATGGTAGCAGTTTATTGTTGGTTGTGTTTCCCTCTCCCATTTGCTTTTTTTGCATAGACATATGAAAGACGGGATGAATATGGGCATTTTTAGGCGGCTACAGCTCATAAATCCTATCCTTCACCTTATAAAGACAATAGAAATGAATGTACAACTTTTAAAAAGCTCTTTTAGAGATTGTTTGCTGCTAATAAGTTTGTAGCTTTAAGAAAACCATATCATTAACTTGAAACTCGACATCCCTCCTCTTTACATCCCCCATTTGTTTGATACAATTGATTGCACTATAGAGATTGGTTTTAAGTTGTTGTAATATGGCATCCCTATTTGCTAATGCTTGATCTACTTCATTAATAGCAGTTTCGCCTATGTGATGATGAGGAATGGCTAGTGTAGGTCTTCCATATTGTGCTTGAAATGGTGATAAACCAATTGAGCTATGATATGATATGTTGTACCAAAATTCAGCCCAAGGAAAAAATGTCATTTTTTGAGTTGTTATGACACAATGCATCATAAGTACTGTCCAAGGCACTGATTGACCATCAGTTTAAGGGTGTATGCAGAAGTCATTTGTAGTTTAGTACTTGACAGTTTTAAAAATTAACGCCAAAAGTTGCTAATGAATATAGGTCGTGATCACTTATAATTGATTTTGGCATGCCATGAAGTTTTACTACCCCGCCAATGAACTTCTCAGCTACGAACTTAGCTAAATATAAATGAGATAGTTTCATAAAATGTGTTGCCTAAGAGAGGCGATCCACTATTACCAAAATGGTATTTTTGCCATTGAAAAGCAGCAGGCCTTCGATGAAATTCATTGTTATCTCTTCCCACACTTAGCAGGGGATTGAAAGAGTCCGAAGGAGGTTTGTTGGTGCCAAAGTTTCTACCCTATTCTTTTAGCAAATGGTGCAAGCAGGAACATATTATTTGATTTCTTTATACATCAAAGACCAATAGAATCGTTGAGCTATCCTCTTAAGTTCGCAAAACTCCCAAATGACCTCCATATAGGGAATCATTGAACTCTTGTAGTAACTTTTTAACAAGATAAGAATTAGGAGGAATAACCACTCCTTTTTTAAAACATACCAATCCATTTTGCCATTTGTATGGAGCCTTTGGTTTCTTTTTAGCTAGCGCTCCAATTTTCTGCATATAAGGATGATTATCTGCTTCCTTCTTGAGTTTCCATAAAGTTAATTAAGGAGTGTAAAGGGTATGCAGATTTGGGCTACCCCCAACTAGTGAGAGAGCATCAGCTACCGAATTCTCCTTATTGAGCTTGCAAATGACCTTATAATCATAACCCAATAACTTGGAAACCAACTTTTGGTGCTCTGGTGTGGTAATTCGCTGGTCAAGTAGATATTTCAAGCTGTGTTGATTAGTTTGCATATAGAATTGACTATCTAATAGGTAAGGACACCAAGTTTGTATGGCGTGAACTATAGCTAATATCTCTTTAGAGTAGGTGGACTATGCTTGCTTGGAAATCCCCAATGTCTGACTCATGAAAGCTATTGACTTGCCTTGTTGAGTTGTAACTATTCCAATAACGGTCCCTGATGCATTAGATTTAATTGTAAAAAGTTCATCAAAATTTGACGTAACAAGTGTCGGTGTAAAGGTCATGGTTTGTTTGAGAGTCTTGAATGCTTCTTTAACCTCCTAAGTCCATTGGAATTGCCCCTTTTTTAAGAGATTGCTTAATGGTTGGGCTATGATTCCATAATTTTTGTCAAACTTTCGTTAGTAACCTGTAAGATCTAGAAAAGCATGTAACCCAAACATATTAGTAAGAGTAGGCCTATTAAGCATGAGATCAAATTTTCTTCAATCCATCTTCACTCCTTGTGGCGTCACTACATGGCCTAATATTCATTCTCTTACTAACTGAATGAACACTAGCAACTTATGTTGTCATAAAAATTCAAGAGTCTCCCTAACATGTTTCATATGCATAGACTAGGTGAGACTGTAAATCAAGATGTCACCAAAGAAAACCAATACAAACTTTATCAAATATGGTTTGAAAATTGAATTCATAAGAGCATGAAAAGTTGAAGGTGCATAAGCCAAAAGTCATGACTAAATACTTGTAATGGTCATTATAAGTTCGAAATGTTGTTTTATGGATGTTAGCTTTGTGTCTATGAACCTAGTGATATCCGGACTGAAGGTCAAGCTTGGTGAAGAAGATGGCACTATGTAGCTCGTCAAGCATGTAATCAACAATGGGTATAGGGAATCAATCCTTGATTGTGGTTGCATTCAATGCCCTGTAGTCAGTACAAAATCGCCAAGTCCCATCTTTCTTTTTGACTAATGAAACAGGAGATGAGAAAAGGCTAGTGCTTGGTCTCACCAATCCTAATTGCAACATATCATTCACCTATTTTTATATTTTCCCTTTCTAAAAATATGTATATTTATATGGTCAAACATTAACCAGTTTCGTACCTTCTTTGAGGATTATTCGATATTTAACTTCCCTTGATGATGGAAGCTACTCTGGTTCTTCAAACACATCTTAAAATTCTTGCAAAAGTCACTGCATATTTGGTTGTATTTCATTTTTTTGTGCAATGGCAGGTTGCAAACAAATGGCAAATTCGTTGTGTCTCTGCTTTAATTCCCTCATGAATTCGCTTGGGGGTGTTGGTTGAATTCGTTTATGAATCAGTCCCTGCAACCTATAGCACTTACCTCTCCACACAAAATCCATAGTTAAACTTTTCCAATCATAAGTCACAATCTCCAACTGCTGCAGTCAATGACTTCCAAGCACTATGTCTAATCCAACCAATGGTCAAGAATACAAGGTAAGAAGGAAAGTAATAACTTGTAAGAGCACCTGAATTTGCTCGAATTGCCTTTGACAATTCAATGGTGTTCCATCGATAACCTTGACTTTGAATGGCTAGGTTGGAATCACTGAAAGTTACAGAAGCTCGGTGATGCGCTTATTGATGAAATTATGGGTTGACTCACTATCGATGAGCATAATCAACTCGTGAGTCTCGATTCTTGCCTTGACACGTATAGTTTGGGTCACAGTCAACCCAATGAGTGCATTGAGCAAAATTTCAAGGTTCTCCTTCTGTTTCAAATACTTGCTCGTAGTAATCTCCATAGCTATCTTCGTCACCTTCAAGCAGTAACAGCTATGCATTTTTACATTTGTGCCCAGGCATCAATTTTTACTCACAATTAAAACAGAGACCTCTAGTCCTTCAATTTTGCATCTCAGCCCAAGTGAGTCTTTTAATGAGTGATGCAAGTTTGGGCTTGGCAGCAAGTATATCTGGCCTAATAAAGGATCGAGCACTTTTCTTTTGGCGTGCTAACTGTTCTTCCTTCACTCTCCCAAGCCCAATTGCTTCCTTGAGAGATTTGGGCTTAAATAAACATATGTTATCTGCAATATCATATTTAAGCCCTGCTATGAACGTACCCACTAGTGTTTTTTGCATTCATCCTTGTACTTTGTTGCCTAGTCGCTTAAATTCCCTTTGATAATCTTGCAAGGTTCCCATCTGTAGAATTTTTGATAGTGCTTCGTCAAAGTCCTCATAGTTTGTAAGACCAAAATGTGCCCATAATTCAACCTGAAAATCCTCCCATGCAACCTCTCAACCCTCGACTTGAAAAGTTCTACGTAGCCATTGCCCCCATATATTTGCTTCACCTTCTAAGTGAAAGAAAGCTAGCTGCAATGTTTTTAAAACTGGATCGAATCGGTCAGTTTGACCGAAATAAATATGAACCAACCTGGTTTATGGTTCAATTTAAGTTAATAACCTCTTATAAGAAGAAATCGATTGGTTAAGTAATAAACCGGAGGTTTTTTGAAAAAATTGGCCTAAAAATCGGCTAGTTCTTAGAAGACACAAAGTAGTTTGAAAATCTGTCAAAATGTGGGATCTGCCAACAAATTTTACACACCAACCCATAAATGCTCTGAACTTGCATTAGTTGCTTCCGAATGCAATTAATGCTTTACAATGTACGAACTGCATTAATTGAAGTTGTTCTTTTCTTTTAAAGTTGCAAATTGTCTATGCCAAAGTTTTCACTTTTTTTCCAATTCTTTTATACAATTTAATTAATAAATTATAGTTTCAGAAATTATATTTTTATTTATCTCTTTATATTTTAATTAAAACTTTTAATTAAAAATGATTATTTTTAAAAAATAAATTACTATTTTATTTATTTAATCTCACTAATAGATTGTATTTATCAAAATTTAGGTTCTTTATTTATCTCTTTATACTTTAATTAAAAAATTTTAAATTATTATTTTTTAAAACTAGTTATCATTTTTTTATAAATTTGTTTAATAAATTGAATTATTAATATATATATATATTAATAATATATATATATAAGTTATTTTGCTTAAGATAATTTAAGAATGTGTTAAAATATAATATTTAAACTATAAATAATTATGTTTAAAGGATATAAAAAAAGTAAAATAAAGTTATAGTCTTTTTTATTCACTTTCTTTAAATGTATTTCAACTTTTATTAGTCTTTAAATAAATAATAATATAAAAATATTATTTTTATTTTTATTTTATATTAAATTTTATGTTATATTCAATCTTAGTTTAAATTATTAGATTTATTATCAGTTTATTACATATTAATAGACATTATTAATGCATTTTTATTTCAATAAAGTATTTTATTTTATACTATATTTTACTTTTTCTTATAATTTTATTTTACTTTTTCTTATAATTTTTACTTCTTATTTATTATAAATCAATTTTATAGTGGTTTAATATCAGTTGACCTTTAAATTTTAAACCTTTTACTTGATCGATTCGATGTCCGATCTAGTTTTTAAAACATTGGCTAGCTGCACTTTCTGCGACTTCATTATTCCTTGACACTCAAAAAACTGGTTGACTCTGTTAGAATTTGCAATAGGCCTACGGGCCCACACGAGAATGAAAGTTAGACCACACACAAGTCTAAGTGAGGTTATATCCTAAAACCAATTGGCGATAGGTGGAGTAGCCCACTAGCCTTATATGTTAGTCTTCTTTTCCCTCTTTCTCCGATGTGGGACACTCATATGTGGGTATTCTCAACACTCTTACTCACATGTGAGTCTCTTTTTACTTAGGCAATTTGGAGAGGTGCGTAGATAATCCTCATCAGGGCTGAACTTTTGATTGAGGTCAAATAGACCCTTTCTTGAGACAAACAATATTGCTGGGTCACTTGCTTCATACAGGCTTCAACTATTCTCTAATTGCTTAAATAACGGACCCCATTCTAGGGTAAATAGTAGGCCAAGATCTTTTTTGGCTCTGATGTCATGTTAGAATTTGCAATGAACCTATGAGCCCACACAAGAAGGAAAGTTAGACCACACGTAAGCTCAAGTGAGGTTTCATCTTAAAACTAATTGGCAATAGGTAGAGTAGCCTACTAGACTTATATGTTAGTCTTCTTTCCTCTCTTTCTTCGATATGGGACACTCATATATGAGTATTCTCAACAGACTCGATTAAACCACTAAGTGGGATTGCCTCCGGAGAACCTTGAAAATTCTAGTTTGACCAATTTGGATATGAATGACTAGCATCCAGCATCTAAAGTGTTTGATATCTC
>JANQAP020000014.1:1552304-1570374 GCA_026874005.2 Erythroxylum coriaceum
TTATCGATTCTATTGGTAAATTGGGACAATCGAGGTCTACTCGCTTATCGTGAACATTACAAGAAAAATGAAAACGAGAACTGTTCACCTTTTTCATTCCCCACGAGAAGTAAAAAAGGTCGTATTTATGTGAGTGATTCAGTACTCTCATCTTTTAATTAGAGATCTCGAGTTCGAGTCTTAAAAATAGAAAGATCTATTTGGCCAGTATTTTACCCTTTACAGGTTGACTCGGTATGAATAGGGATTAGTTTGGGTGTGAATGGCTTAAAGACACTTTCTTATAATTAGAACCCTTCTAAAACATGTCGTGGGCTAAAAAAAAAAAAGCCGTGTTTTGTTTGATGAGACAGAAATAGAAACCGCCTATACTATGGAATGGTCTTCCTGAATCCTAAGTTCGTTCCGTTCCATCAAATGTTATGCAGTGCCTGTTACTATTGGTTAACTTAAAAGGATGATTCGTGATTGAAACATAAATATTAGCTTTCACTTTGAGCCTGTGTGTCACTGACTGCAATAAAATTGGCATTAAAATCGCTCCGCTACATATTTACAGTTGTAAATCACCGTGACATTTCATTTGTTAGGCAATTAATCATTCAAAGTTCCAATATACAGCCCACAATAAATGATAAACCGTGCAAATTACTTCAGGTTAAAAATGAATCACATGGAGAGAGCTTAGCTGATTTACTATCCAAAATTTGAGGTTCGTTGCCTGCTCCCGTCACCTTCTTCTCGTGCACAAAACATGTTTAGGATGGGACTCTCCTTGTACAAAACACGACTCACCACACCCTGAAACCATATCTTCCTCTATAATTTGTCAGTTATCTTCAGGGGCAGATGCATATAGACCAAGCTTACTTGATAGGGCTGCGAAAACTCGGAATGAAGCGAAGACGGGTTTTTATTGTTGGATTGCCAACCTTCTTTCTCTTTTTACTTGTCTACATTTTCTTCTACATTGGAGCTAAGCCACTTCTGCTGTCCTCCTCCAAAACTACCGTCATAACTGCTAAATTCCCTGATAAACATACCAAATTTAGCATCTTAATCGGTATCTTGACTCGTGCTGATAATTATGACCGTCGCCATTTCCTCCGTTTAGTCTATGGAATCCAATCTTCCACAGCCAACATAGATGTAAAGTTCGTTCTCGGAAGACTCACAAAACCTGCGCAAATGGCACTCGTTGGCTTGGAAATGAAGCGTTTTGACGACATCATTGTTCTTAATTGCTCAGAAAACATGAACTCAGGCAAGACTTACACTTTCTTTTCATCGCTGCCACATTGCTCGCGACGTTACGACTATGTCATGAAAGCTGACGATGATGTATTCATACGGGTAGAGCCATTGTCTGTGTCACTAAAGCCATTGCCCAGGCAGGATTTGTACTATGGTTTTGTGATCCCATGCAACAGCATGAACCCTTTCGTGGAATATATGTCAGGGATGGGGTTTTTGTTGTCTTGGGATCTTGTGGAATGGATTGCGAGCACTCAAATCATAGCAAATTACACGCATGGTCCTGAGGACAAGTTGGTGGGAAAATGGTTGAACATGGGAAAGAAGGCCAAGAATCGATTTTCTAATAAACCAGCAATGTATGACTATCCAGGGACAAATGGTAAGTGCTCTCATGACCTGATTCCTGAAACTGTTGCAGTTCATCGACTTAAGAAGTGGGATCAATGGCTGCATGTTATTGAGTTCTTTAATTTAACTAAAACGACTTAAGTGGTAGCTAGCTTTTCTCAACATCTGCAACTTTTGAAAATTATCGACGAGGAAGAAACCGATTCTTTATTTCTCAATCTTTTCATATTAATGCTCTAACAGTGCGGAGTGGACGCTGAAATGCATAAAAGTAAGAAGGCCAATTTGAGAAGCTAGATCCCCATTCATCATGCCAATTTTCAGTGGCTTTAATTGCACTTTGCAAATCATGATGAATGACCACAAAAACTATATTAACAAGTAATTAAATTAAAGAATCTTTAACACAATCAGGTTAAGAGAGAAGGGTATGTTAATACTATTAACATTTATTTATAATATGATTTAGATCTTTTAGTAATTAATTAAATATAATTTTAAGATAAGCATAAGATGAGTAATATAGCTCTTTAATTTATTTATAAGAAAATTTTTGCATAAATATAACAAAATAATGTTAATTTTCTTTTGAATTTGAATTTGAATTTTTCATTATAAAAAGAATATAAATTGGGACAAAAATTGGAAGAAATGATCACGCAGCACTCCCTTGCAATTCCTATCTAAAGTATACTGTCAATCGCCGATCAAAAAAATAATTATCAGGAACGAAATAACTCTTTCCCTTATTTATTAAAGATTCACTTTGTCTTTTTTTTTTGGGTCTCATTTCGTATTTCCTATATTCATAATCAAAGAAATCGAATTCGGATTAAAATTCATGAATTAGGGTAAGAGAATGCTTAATTATTTCTTGTAATCAAAAATTATAAAATGAAATATGAATTGGTGTTTTTACAAGATGTATTTTATTTAGGAGATGAATAGTGTGTGTTACCTTTTATCTTATTTCTAAAGTAATGATTGAATTGCTTCCTTTAATGGATGATCATGATAACTTCATATAAAAAAAATCATAAAAAAAATACAACAATAAAAAAGAAAGATAGAAACAATTTATAGTGGTTCGACCAGGCAATCATTAACCTATATTTATTTCCTAAGTTTTGAAAATTTAATATCTTCTTTTTTTAATGGGTGAAAAGCAACATTTTATACAACATCATTTTTGTGAATGGTGAAAAAGAAACTCTTATGATCTCCTTGCTTTGTTATAAGTAAAGAGTAAACTTTTATAAATCTTTATTCAAAGTCAAGGGGGACCTTCATTCACAAAATGTATGTTGAATAATATTTTCAATTATAGCAAGTATACAACTTGAAAACTTCTTTTACTCGTACTAATAAACAAAGGCTTAATATATACTATATAATGCAGATATGCATTCTCTAACTTCAAAGCTCTTAGCAATTCTCTAATATGTCTAACATTACTCTCACAACTTATATGTGGTATATTTATACTTAAAATAGTCATTAAAAATAAAAACTAGTCATTAAAATGGTTAATGATAATAGCATTGGTTGATCATTCTAGTACATTGGTCGACCAATATGATCACAAACTCATGGTACACGACACTAGTCAACTACATTGTTATATTGATCGACTAATCTATCCAAAATCTTATCATTAGTCACATAAATCCTCACATTGATCAATCAAACTTCTTGAAATAAGTTCTTTTAACTATTGAGTATATTCCTTCGTTAAAAATTTATCTTAAACTATTTAAAAATTTTTCCAAAAGTAATGACGCATAAAGATGGTTTTTCAAAAAAAATTGACGCATAAGGATGGTTTACTTTAAAATCTTTTTACATTTACTCTTGAAAATAACAAAGTATAAATAGTATGCTCTAAATGCAAATAATCATCTAATAATTGAGTTTATAATTAATTGAAATGACTAAGATGATGTTATAAGAAGGATTACAATAATTTGCTCAAATTTTAATGTGCTTAATTCCTCTTTATTTTTGATTCTTCATTTGAATTGCATTTTTTTTCACTTTACTCATTTCGTTCATTCTTTGATTGATCAAACTTGATCTTTCACGTATTTACTTACTAATATTACCAAGGATAAATACATTAGTAGTAACATATTCTATTATCACTAAAACTTAGGTTAATATTCACTTGATCCAACAAATACAAATTATATCGTAATAAAATTTAATATCTAATCTTGATCCTTATTTATCAAATATTGTGTATTTGATATGAAAGTTTCTTAAACTTTATAATTATGTTCAACTTAATCAAATTATTTTTCACTATTCAATTATTCTTTTTGTGTAAATCACAAAAAATTTTTATATATTGACAATAGATATAAATTATAATTCTAATTATATTTAAGATTAGATAAATTAAATATTTTTAATGTACCTTTAATTATCTAATCAAATATCTTATATTCATAGGCCAAAATTGATGTCTAGCAATGTATCATATACTTGAGTCCAATCAAGCTTGGATAGTCCAAAGCCCGATTAGGTTTAAGCCAAGCCCGATTAATTTATTTTTAATTAAAATTTAAAAACAATGTTGCTTTACTTGACATATTTATACTTCAACTTGAGTCTAAGCCTTGTCCAAAACTAAAAAAAATTATTAAAAAATATGAGTCTAGCTCGAAGACCGATTAACTCAAGTTGAGCACATTGACTTTGGGCAGAGTTAGGCAAAACTTGTTATCTATATTTTTACAATCATTGCAATGAATATTTTTATAAATATACAAGTAATACTTCACATTGAGTTCTTGTGTCAAGTCAATTCAATAAACTTATTCTTTAGTAAGTACTGAGACGTTCATTTAAGTATCTTCATATTTTAATATATGAGATCAATTATTTTATTTATAAAGAAGAAATAAAGTATGTGCTACTCTTTATATTAAGATTCATACTTTTTATATTAAGATTCAATCTTAAAAGAGTAATGACTTAACATAATTTAAGAATAATATATAAATATAATACGAATTTCATAATAATAAAATCAACATAATTTCATTTTTAAGGTATATTTATAATATAAACTTTATTTTATAAATTAGTTAATTAAACAAATAAGCATAAGATAAAAAATATTTGTTACTATTTATATCATAAAAATACAACTAACTAATAGATTGTAGATAATAAATCATCACATGTGACTAATAAGCTTAAAGTAGTTTAATGTTCGAAAAGTAAAATATATATCAAATAATAATAGATATTTGTACCGGGATGAACCACGAAATTTCAACTTGGACTATGGAAATTAAGATACCAAAAACATCAGTTAAGAGTTATAAATTAGAAAAATTAAAGACAAGTGAAAAAATAATTTATATTTAAAATTTTTAAAACATATTGTAAAAATAGAGAATGAAGAAAAAATGTAGAAATGTAAAAATGCTCTCTGTAGTTCTGTGTGTGAATAATGTGATGTACATCCACCTATTTATGCACTCTAGGTGTCGCTAACTAAAGCAACAAATCAACTCAAAAATACACAATAATAGTCTACATGATTTTAGGATAAAATAAAGGCTAATTACAGTGGATAGTTGACTAAATAAAGATTATGTAAATATATGTTAATATACGTTACTACACCTTCTCCCCCTTCTTAAAACTTAAGGTGGTAGTGAAGATGATAACTTGAGTTTGGAGAGAAGATCTAAAAAATGTCATTGTAGATGTGATTTGGTAAAAAGATCAGCAATTTATACTTGAGATGAGATTGGGACAAGTTGTTTAGTTCCGCAAAGCACATGATGATGCACAAGATGACAATCGATCTATATACGTTTAGTTCATTCATGAAAGATATCATTGTGAGCAATCTACATTGCATTATGATTATCACAAAAGAGACATCGATGTTTTGAAGTAACCATCGTAACCATAAAGGTTATGTAGTGTCAATTAGGGCTCATTATTCTGATTCAGTGATTGAGCAAGAGAAAATCATTTGCTTCTTGTTGCACCAAGAAATGAGAGATGGGCCAAGAAAGAAGTAGTACTTAGTAGTAGATCGATGATCAGTTGGTTCTCTAACCTAATCGACATCAGAGTGTGCATGTAAATCCAATGACAATGAATGACTGAAGTGAAGTCCATGAAACAAGGTGCCTAGAATGTACGAAGTATATAAAAATTAGCAAAAAAGTGAATAGTACGCCATGAACTGACTGATAATATGAACTGTATGAGCGATATCTAGATGAGTGATAATAAATTATATAAGACTACCAACTAGTTATTGATAAAGTGTACCATCACTTAAAGGAGTTCCATCAATGATAGAGATATGATCATTAATTAAAGTCAAGTAGAGTGCTAGCCATCTTATTTCTAGTGAGACCAGCATGAGAGATAAGATCAATAGCATACTTGACTTGAGACAAGTAGTAGCCTGAATCATCAGAGGATACTTCAAGTTTGGAGAGAAGATCTTAAAAATGTCAATGCAGATGTGATTTGGTAAAAAGATCAGCAATTTTTGCTTAAGATGAGATTAGGACAAGTTGTATAGTTCCGTGAAGCACATGATGACGCACAAGATGACAATTGATCTTGACGCGTTTAGTTCATTCATAAAAGACATCATTGTGAGCAATCTACATTGCATTATGATTATCACAAAAGAGACATCGATGTCTTGAAGTAACCATCATAACCGTAAAGGTTAGTTAGTGTCAACTAGGGCTCATTATTCTGATTCAATGTTTGGGCAAGAGACAATCGTTTGCTTCTTGCTGCACCAAGAAATGAGATATGTTCCAAGAAAGAAGCAGTACCCAGTAGTAGATCGATGATTAGTTGGGTCTCTAACCCAGTCGACATCAAAGTGTGCACGTAAATCCAATGAAAATGAATGACTGAAGTGAAGTCCATAAAACAAGGTGCCTAAAATGTATCGAAGTATATGAAAATTAGCAAAAAAGTGACTGGTACGAGGTGTAGACATGAACTGACTGACAATGTGAACTGTATGACTGATATTTAGATGAGTGACAGTAAGGTATATAAGACTACCAACTAGCTATCGATAAAGTGTACCATCACTTAGAGGAGTTCTATTAGTGGCAGAGATATGATCATTAAAGTCAAGTGGAGTGCTAGCAATTTTATTTCTAGTGAGACCAGTATGAGAGATAAGATTAGTAGCATACTTGAGATGAGATAAGTAGTAGCCTGAATCATTAGAAAATACTTTAAGGCCTAAAAATAACTCAGGGGACCTAAATCTTTCATTTCAAATTGTTGATGAAGACAAGATTTAAGAGTAGTGATCCCTTAAGTGTCATCGCTAGTTATTATCATGTCATTAACATATAAAAGGAAAAGAGTGCATCCTTGATCTATTTTCGGATAAAGAATTCATGATCATTAAAACTGTACATAAAGCCAAGATAGTTAATAGTGGAGTTGAATTTAGCATACCATGCTCGAGGAGCTTGCTTAAGGCCATATAAGGCTTTGCAAAGATGACAAACTTTATTAGGTGGATAAGCATACCCAGGTAGAGGTGACATGTATACTTCTTCATAAAGATTGCCATTAAGAAAGGCATTCTTGACATCCATATGAAACAATTCCCAATGCTTGCTTGTTGCTATGACAATAAGATTGCAGATTAAAGTTATGCGAGTTACTTAAGCAAAGTTATTATACGAGCTACTATAGCAAAGTTCTCCTCATAGTCAATCTCATATTCTTGAGTAAACCCTTTGTAACCAATAATGCTTTATATCTTTAGACTGATCTATCAGCTCGAATCTTTCTTTTGTAGACCCATTTATAACCAATAACAGACTTATCTGAAGGTAGGTCAACAAAGTCCCAAGTGTTGGTGTTGGAGAGAGCCTGTAATTCTTCCACCATTGCTTACTGCCATAAGGGGTTAGAATTGACCTTGCGATAGATGTGAGGTTCATATAGAGAAATAATAGTGGAATACACATGAAAGTCTTTAAGTCGAATAAATGGTTAACTTACTTGAGAGGATTGACGAAGGGGTTGTGGAGACTCAGTAGATTATGGTGAATGACTAAAAGAGGAAGATATATTTGGTGAGGATGGAGGATTTGCATTCAAAGAAGATACAATGGAGTTAGACATCGATTATAGTAACCTTTTAGAGCTATAAGATGAGCCTGCAAAAGAAATATCAAGAAACAAAGGTATAGTAGGACTAAAAAAATTTGTGTGAGGTTTCACTGACTCAGAATTTTGATATTGTGGAAAACATTTTATATTCCCAAAAAATGAAATATCAAGAAATTTAAAGTCTTTGAGATAATGGATCCTAACATCTATATCCTTTGTGCTTTATCTTATACCCTAGAAAACAACATAAATTTACTCTAAGTTCAAGCTTGATGTGCTCATGAGGTTGTAACAGAACAAAGCACGTATATCTAAAAACTTTAAGGGATTGATAATCAGGATCATGATTGAATAAGCATTCATATGAAGAGATATTACCTATGATAGGAAAGGAAATGCAATTGATGGTATAAATAGTAGTAAAGACTACTTCTCCCCAAAAGGTTTCAGGACAAGAAGATTATATAAGAACGGCTCAGTTAGTGTCAAGAATATGTCCATGTTTGCACTTGGCCTGACCATTTTATTGAGATATGTTTGGACATGATCTCTAAATGATGGTCCCCTGTTGATTAAGAAATTGATGAATTTTATACTTTGTATTCCATTACGTTATCAATCTAAAATACTTTAATCTTGTAAGAGAACTGAGTGTGAATCATATTAGCAAAATGACAGTAAATGGAGAATAGTTAAGATTTATGACGCATTAGATAAATCTATGTATAGCGAGAAAAATTATCAACAAAGATCACAAAATATTTCATGCTACCTATAGTTTCGTAAAGTGCAGGACCACAAATATCATAATGAATTAGATTAAAAGGTGTTAAAGAGATAGAATCATTGAGAGAAAATGGTAAAACATGACTTTTAGATAGTTGATAAGAGACACAATCAAAATATTCAGTCATAACATGACCTAGATTACCACTAGAGATTAAAGACCCTAATTTAGAGGTAAAATGATGACCCAAAAGAGAGTGCCATATATGAGATGTGACAACACCAAGAACAAACTTTGAAGCAAGATTTAGTGAAGTAAGCTTAAACACTCATCCAACTTATGCCTTTTCCAAGGATCTTCCTTGTCTGTGGATTCTGTATAATGCAACCACGACTCAAAAAAGTTTAAGTTAACACCAAGTTCATATAATTGTCCAACAGAAATAAGATTTAATGAGAGTTTGGGAACAAGAAAGGTTTCATGTAAATATAATGTAGATGTGTGAATAGTGCCCATATCTTGTACATGCATAGTAAAATTATCAACAGTGTGAGTAATGTGTGGAATAGATGATATCATTAAAGATTCAAGAATAGAAGAATCATAGGTCATATGATTACAGCAGGCATAATCTAAATACCAAGAGTTTGGGTTACCTGATGTGACAGATAGGGAGAAGGAGGAGACTGTACTAGAATCTAGTTGAAGTTATTGAAGAAGGACATAGAGGTCCTTTAAAGAGAATTTGGGAGAGGTGTTTTCTATTAGCCCTTTAGTGGCAGTAGTAACAGTAGAAGCAAATTGGAGAGACTTGGAAGAATTGCAGTAGTTGCTAGATCCTTTATAAAACATCTTACCTGAGTTGTGAGAAGTTTGAGACGAAGTATGAGTTGCAAGGACAACATCAATAGATGGGATATATTTTTCAATACAGAGCATATTGAGTTGACTTTCTTCTGAGATGAGCTCTTTAATGACAATATCGAGATTAGGTAGAGTTCCTCTATGAAGAAGAGAGCTTCAAATGAGTTCAAATTCATCTTTGAGAGTTATAAGCAAATGCCATATATGATGACGATCTCAAAGATTTATGTAGAGTGCAGTAGCATTAGGACTAGGTCAGACAAGATCACCAAATGCTAGTTGATCCCAAAGTCTTGCAATTCAGACACATAACTATGTATTGTTTGCCCAAGTTATTGTTGCGTGCGATGAAGCCTCCTATACAACTAAAATTGGTGGACATCATCCGATACAGAGTAACGATTTTTAAGGAAAGTCTATACGTCTTGAACTGTATTAAACCGTCGAAAGTCAAGTTTGATGCCTTTAACATATGTAGTTCAAAATTATGTTAAGATTTGATGATTCATTCCATCTCATGTCACTAATTGTTTGGTGAATATGTCAATGTCTTCATCTTTCTTTTGAGTGGATTTAAGTACTTCTCCAATAATAATGCATCAAAGGAGTCTCCTTTTAAGAAAACTAAACATTTCCTTAGCCCAAAGATCATAGTTGGAGCCATCAAAGATGATATTAATAGGGTTGAGAATGTATTGGGAAAGTTTAGCGGCATCTATAGTGAAAAAGACAATAAAATAGGAGAAAATCTACTTATAGAGATATAATTTGGTTATTATGACTTTAGAATTTGATTTAGAGAATAAAAAAATCTTAGAAATCGGTCTGGTTTGTAGAGAATCTAAATTAAAACGTACTGAACTGGGCAGTCAAAGTATCAGTCAACTTTTTTTTGAACCGAACTGAATTGATGGGCCTAAATCGAACAAAGGAGGGGACAACACATGGACAAAAAAGGAAATTACATGTGTATAGATAACATGGCAATGAACTACTAGTGACGTGACAATGACGTATCAGGTGACGTATCAGGTGACGTGGTCAATGACGTGTTATGTGATGTGGCGACTGAATAGGATTTTGGGTTATATGGCAGATGATGTGGAGCTGACGTGTCGGATGATATGGCATTGACGTTTATTCCCCATCCCGTGACTAAATGACATCATTTAGGTCATCTTCTTCCTCCAAACGCCTGTAACTAGAACTTCGAAAACCATAATGGAGGGGAACTTGAAGGTAAAATTTACACTATTGTGAGCTGTTCAAGAAGACTAACAATTTATATATGACAAATTGTTTTTGGAGAAGATTTAGGAACTCATAATACGAAAGCAGAATGCTGAGAGAAAAAATCACGAAGGCTCCAAAATTTTGATTCCTTTTGTTACAAAAGAGGCTCTATACTATGTAAAAATAGAGAATGAAGAAAAAATGTAAAAATGCTCTCTAGATTTTTGTGTGTGAATAATGTGATGCACATCAACCTAGTTATACACTCTAGGAGAAAATAAAGACTAATTATAGTGGATAGTTAACTGAATAAAGATTATGTGAATATATGTTAATTTGTGTTAATGCATATAAGTCCTTTTGTTTTTTGAAAAGTTAAATTATGGTAAACTTTCCAAAGTGTTACAAGAAGGGAACCATTTAAAAAAACTCACGCAATCTTTAAGCTTTACATTCAGTAGCTGCAACTTGCTGGAAGTCTGAACGGACAGGTCAGTAAATCCTCTATGCAATGCAAGAGCCATTTCGTCTCCACAGCACTTAAGCCTTGCTGTTAATTAGGATTTGCTTGAAGATTTCATTCACAACCACCTACCCCTGAAGGCAGGGATGGCAATTCCAGCCTGGCCGCTTTTTGGCCCAGGTTTAGCGGGCCATAGGCAGGCCACAGGCCGACTATGGCCCCCCCGAGCTGGGCCAAGGGCTGACCACGGGCCGTCCGGTCCGACCCATTGACATTTTTACCTGAAGGGCCTATTATTACTTTCCTTTGTAAGTAAAAACAGACTTGGCCCAAAAGCTAGCAAGATAATTATTTTGTCCCCTATCCATTGGCTTTTGTAAGCTGTAAACCAACTGATGACTGCCTTCCAGTTTAATCGACTCATGTTTAACATAGACTGCCAATTTTTCTGAGAGAAAACACACTCCTCTTGTTGTACTCTGCACAAACTGCATTTACTTTCTGTATTAGGAAAGACTTTAGTGATGCCTTCTAGATCGCCTGTTATGAAATTGTTTTCTATAGAACAGCTCTGACTTATATAGGTTGGTAAAACATACGTTTTGGTTACATTTGTTAATGATGATCTGCTTACCAACCTGCGTTTTGGTTACATTTGTTAATGATGATCTGCTACTTAACTGTTCTTTTGGTTGTCAATTCCAATTCTCACAAGTAATCTAGCGAGATAATGCATGTGCAGGCGAAGTGTCTTGCAAGCCATAGACCAAAGGGTGGTAATTGGTCAACCTGGGAGCATTTGGACAAGCAGTTTCTTTAATAAACTACCACATGGAATGGAATGGGATTGTTTTGTTTCCCTTGACGTTTCATTCATCCTCTGTATTCTTTAATTTAAGCACACCACATTTGTTGGGTCAAAATCTACTACAATGACGACATTTCCTTATAACTTCATTGTCCACTCTCTCTTTCATCCATTCCACCTTTTCCATTTTTGTTATATTTATGTCCACCCTCAACACAAACATTTTCAAATATATATACTTCAGCTCTTTCAAAAGGCCGCATTGAAATAAAAGGCAGAAGATCTACTTATTTGATCAATTCAATGATAAAATAATTCTTTAAGTTTGGTATTAATTAATCAAAGATAACGCAAACTTATTATAATTGAAAGAAAGGAGAGAACAAATGATGTGAAGTAACTAAAGAATATTATACATCATATAAAGAAAGAGAAGGTTGGCAAGTGTCCATGTGATGTGCCTATGGTTTTGGGTTTCGTTGGATTTTTCTTTCCTTTTTGTGTTGAAAATTGAATTCTGAGATGATTCTCGTTCTCGTTCTCAGTGTTCTGTGAGCCTTCTTTTCCTCCTTACATACCCACATTTGCAACAACACTATATATATGGAAATCATCTAAATCCTAAGCTGTCCAATAATAGAATTTCTGTCTTAGACACATTTCCCTGCAAAAGTTTCTTCCTTTCTGCCTCTCCCCTACCCCAATCCTGCTGAGGTTCTTTAATTTCATCCTATTAGATTTCTAGGGCCTCCTTTACTTGAGATTCAGATCTCCATTTCTTTAGGGTTCTGTTGTTTGATCTGTTTGATGATTTGGGGTGAAAGAGAAAAGGTGTTCCTTTTCCGATTTTCCTTCTTGGGGTTTCCCTCTTTTCTATGTTCTTTTTAGATTTAACATTCTAGGGTTCTTAGTTTCTAATATTGACGATACATATTAGTTTTTTAATACCAGTGTTGGAATTTTTCTGTGGCATAGCTTGTGATTTTCAACCGTTTACTTAAAAAACTAAACTTGGAGCTCTTACTATTCCTTGATTATTGACGTAGTTTGAAAGGTTGATTAGGGTTTTGGGATTTGTATTGATGGATAAGGAAAAATCCCCAGCTCACAATAGTTGGTTGCCACCGCCTTCTGGTAGATTCGCGAACCTTTCACCATCTGGGGTTTCTTTTAACGTAAAGCCTGAACCTTCATCATCTGCATTCCCTCCAATGGCTCCGGGAACTAGTGCAGACCCTAGTCACTTTGGTCATGGAGCTAACTCTAGCGGTTTTAGTCATGATATTAGCAGAATGCCCGATAACCCACCTAAGAACGTTGGCCATAGACGTGCACATTCTGAGATTCTCACTTTACCTGATGATATTAGCTTTGATAGTGATCTTGGTGTGGTGGGTGGTGCTGATGGTCCTTCTTTGTCGGATGAGACCGAGGAGGATTTGTTCTCGATGTACCTGGATATGGATAAGTTTAATTCTTCATCTGCTACATCACTTACCCAAACAGCGGACGGACAGGCTCCGGCAGGAGCAGCACCGGGTTTAGCACCAACTCAAGTGGCCGGGGATGTGGATGCTGGGCCTAGTGAAAGGCCTAGAGTTAGGCACCAGCATAGCCAGTCGATGGATGGCTCGACCACTATCAAACCAGAGATGCTTATGTCAGGTCCAGACGAGCTCTCCGCGGCAGATTCTAAGAAAGCCATGTCTGCCGCCAAGCTTGCTGAGCTTGCTCTTATTGATCCCAAGCGTGCAAAACGGTATCTTTACCTTCTCTTCCTTTGTAGTTAATGATAGAGTTGTTATTCTGAGATGGGTTTTGAGGCTAATTTAGTGCTAGTATGAATGGAAGTCTGACTTAGATGTTCCTGTTCAGGGTAAAATGGTTATGCTTCTTGATAAATTTTGGTCCTTTATGGGGAGAGCGTGCTGCAGAAAATGCATCTTGCCTTATTATGAATTTATTTTTGTAGCAACTGCAACTGACGATGGTTCTATATAATCTTTTTACCATAATGGCTCGTGTTAAACTTTGGGAATGGATAGAAGTTTTTCAAATTCATAGCTGTTAAACGTTTTCATGACCTCTTTATAACACTCTGAAAGGATATATCCAACTAAACCTTAACTTGTTTTTATGGGAGAGAGCGTGTTTACTTTCTTGTTTTATGTGTTCGATTGACATCTCATATGCATAGATTTTTATGTACTGTTTCCATGTAATAGGATCTGGGCAAATAGGCAATCAGCTGCAAGATCAAAGGAAAGGAAGATGCGGTACATAGCCGAACTAGAAAGGAAAGTGCAAACACTGCAAACAGAAGCTACATCATTGTCTGCTCAATTAACTCTGCTGCAGGTAACACGCATCAGCTTAACTCTTTATCAATGTTTTAAAATCAGATTGAAAAAAAACTGGCTGGTTTTGTTAACCTTTTGTTTAGTATAAACTTCTATAGCATATTTATATATAGATAAATGTATATGCATACATATGTAGAGATTTTGTTGCTTAGATAATGTCGTTGGTGCTGTGGGACACTGGTGTTTGTGTTTTCTATTCTCAAGCACATATGTTGGTCAAATACTGTCTTTGCTATTTTATTTCTGCATACAATTAGTTAACACATCAAAATGGAAAGATCTGAACATTGACCTTTGACTTCCCTAAAACCAGCATGGTAAACTTATCAAAACTTAATTCTCTAAAATGTACATGTATGTTGAAGAAATTTGTATGTTCGATGTAAATACTGATTTTTAAGATCTGTCAACTCGGGTTTAACCAGCCCTTTCTGCTCTCTTTTTCCATCCTCAGCTCAATTTTTAAGAAAATGTTCTTCATAGTGTTATAGGAAGGCGTTCTTTCAGCTTAAAGTTGTCCATTGTTGTTGAGCAATTAGGTGAATGATTTTATTTGGAAAATACAATAATCAATGTGGTGAGTTTAACATATTTGGATTTTCTTCCCTTTTTTATGACAGAGGGATACAAATGGCCTGACTGCTGAAAATAGTGAATTGAAATTGCGATTGCAAACAATGGAACAACAGGTCCATTTGCAAGATGGTAAGGTTCTTTCTAATTCAAGGGAATTGCCATGTTAGTTGTTTTCGTTCCTTACTTTTGACTTTTTGATGTATTATGTGCATAAAAATTGAATGATAAAATTTTTTTTTACTTGCTTTTTGTCACGCTGATAGGATGCTGAGTCTTTGCACTTCTATTGTTCAAAAACTGGTATACAATAGGTTCTAAGATCAATTATCATTTGTTTGATAAAGTTAAAGGCACCAACAGCGTCTGAATGTTCCAACTTCTACATGCATATAGTGATCAACTGGACGTTAGCACAGTATCAATTAAGGATGGAAGTGGGCTCAACCCCTGCCCAAAGCTTGATCGACAACTAATTTATTTATTTTTATTTTTAAAATTGAAAACATCATTTTTCCTCAAAACAACATCATTTTATGTGAAAGTCCTGAAGTATGAAAATATAAAAAAAAAAGTCCGAGTCTGGCCCTAAAGTTCGGTCAATTCGGGCCAGGCCAGTTGACTTCGGGCTGGGCTGGGCTGGGCTGGGCCATTTTTGCCATTACTAGTATCAATCACCATGTGCTTCCTTTTCAGACTACCAAAAAGGTGCTATCTTTACCCCCTTTGGCTAGTTATCCAAAATGTAGCTAATTTTTTTAATTTGGCCTTTTGTGGTTGAATATATGATTCAAAATTCTAACTGCTTTGGTCTTCCGATACCTTTTTTCATTGAGACAAGAATTAAACAAATTTAAGATTTTTAGTTTTTTAAAATTTTCATCATTATCTCACCAACAGCTTGATGTGTTTTTCCTCTATAAAATAGACATGCATTGGAGTGACTTGCATATAAGGGTTTTGGACTTAATTTGTAGTGAACTTTCAAACTCAGGCATAGTTCCACTACGCAGAGTTCCATATTGCTTTGCCATAGGGTGGGACTGTAAAAGGGATGATAACATCTCCACTCTGTTACTATATCAGGAACTGCAGAGACTTCTGATTCATTGTCTATTAGAACGGAGCAGGAGACATGGCTTGATTTTCTTTGGGTTGAATATTAGCTCTCTATACTTCAACTGAAGGCCTTTGTTGTTTTGCAAATGTACCATATCACCCAAAAGAAAGTGAAAAGGAAAAGAACGTTACATTATATGAATTTCCGAGGCAGTGAGCTGGAAAACAAATCTACATTAAGTATATCTGCTTCAGAATTGACATGTGCTTAAGATTAGTTAAGATAGCTTTTTCATTAAGAAATTTGATACAACTGATTTATATGCCATGCAATAGATATTGGGTCATTTTATCTCCTTGTATTTGTACTGGGTCTAATTTTTGAAGAACCAAAATTTTCTTAGTCTCTCTGGTATGTGATTTATAGTTTATTGATTTTTCCAGCAGTTTTGTTTTTGTACCCATTCTGCATTTTTCTAATGTGTTTATTCAACAACATAATGGGTCAGTTTCTTCATTTATTAATAGGCTTCTTCTCTTCGATACTTTTCATTCATGTTTTAACTACGTGTTCTTCATTTTATTTATGTTTTCCAGATATTTTTCTCTCTCTGATGTAAGGTTCTTTAAATTGCCTCTGTGTTTTTTCCAGATATTTTTCTCTTTCTGATGTTAGGTTCTTTCAATTGCCTCTATGTTAGATATCTTAGGAGTAGAATGGTTTCATAGGTTCTATTTCATGGCTGTTAGTGATCTGTCTACTCATTTGTAACCCATTTTATGAAAGTTGAGATGAACGTGGTCATTTGACCAAATGTAAAAATTTCAAGTGCTTACCAGATTAAGTAGTTGTGGCAAAGGTGTTTAAAACTGTTAGATGGAGAGAATCACGTAGACATTCTGCTGTTTACTGTTGGAGTTTTCTACAGGTGACAAGAAGTTTTGGCAAATTCCTATTAATAATGGTCTCTGTGGTATAACCTTATGAAAAGCAAATAATTTTTGTGCTTATTTAGAAATCTAAGGAAATGTATCCCTTATATTGCACATGCTTCATGCATTTTAAGTTATGATTCAGCATTTAGATTCTGTGGTCTTCTCATTTTGTAACCTCTCATAATTCACCGACATAATCCTGTCTGTCTGCTAGCTTTAAACGACGCATTAAAGGAAGAAATCCAACATCTGAAGTTATTGACTGGTCAAGCTTTGCCAAATGGTGGACCCATGATGAACTTCACTTCTTTTGGCACGGGCCAGCAGTTCTATCCCAGTAGTCAATCTATGCATACACTTCTAACTGCTCAGCAGTTTCAGCAGCTTCAAATTCATTCTCAGAAGCAGCAGCATCAGCACCAGTTCCAACAGCATCAATTTCATCAGCTTCAACAGCAACAAGCGCAGCAGCAGGAACAGCAGCAAATTGGAGATACGAAAATGAGAGCATCATCTGTGCCTTCCCCAGGCCAGAAAGATAACTCGTCCGATGCAAGCTCCTCTTAACAAAAGATTAAGAAAAGTAAAGGATAGTGAAGAGTATCAGCCACAGTTTGAATCCCAGTTGCAGTTTGACTTTAGATAGGATATCTAACATTACCCTCCATTTGTCATTCCTGTCCCTTTAGTCATGCATTTACATACGTTTTAGGCCGTCATTATATGCTTTAAATTTGGTTGCAGATTGAGTTATACATATGATATGTTGGTCTAGTTTGTAGCACCTTTAATGCAGTTATAGGCCTCAGGATGATTATTTATTTATTTACCTTTTAGAGCAAATTGTCCACAAAGTTATGGAAAAGGGAAATAAAATAATATACAAAATGGATGGGTCCTGGCGATTATCTAATATCAAATAAAATGAAAGGGGTGTCTAATTTTAAGTTTAGTAGAGACAAAACATAATGAAATAATTATCTCTATGAGAGACTAATGACCATCTTGCAATGTAATTAGTTCATTGTTGGAAGTAACTAAGGATTCTGTGCAAATTATCATTTTGCAATGTTTTCTTGTCTTGAAAATATTTCAGAAACCAACTTCCCCAAACTTAATACTTGGTTACAAGTAAAAGTCATTTAGTTTCGTTTAACCGAGCCGGCTATTTGATGATTATGAGTTGCATATTGCTGCTACTATAATACAGTTGAGGATTAATGAATCTAATTTACATCTTAGCCGTACGCTTTGCATTTCCATAAGAAAGAGATACTGTTCTGCTGATTTACATTTATATTATT
>JANQAP020000014.1:1624732-1639039 GCA_026874005.2 Erythroxylum coriaceum
TAACTGCTTCTTGATTCTTGTAGAACCCGTTATTCAGTTGAGTTCTGTAACTAACTCCAACTAACTAACTGTTCGACATATTAGCATATCTTCATCTTTGTATTGTCTGTGTTTTTCTCTTCTTCTGTGTTTTTTTTTCTTCTGTGTTTTGCACTTCTTCTGTGTTTTGCACTTCTTCTATGTTTTCCACTTCTTCTGTGTTTTCACTTCTTCTGTGTTTTTTGTTTCTTCTTTGTTTTGCGCTTCTTTTGTGTTTTTTACTTCTTCTGTGTTTTCATTTCTTCTATGTTTTCCGCTTCTTCTGTGTTTTCCACTTCTTCTGTGTTTTCTGCTTCTTCTGTGTTTTCCACTTCTTCTCTGTTTTCACTTCTTCTGTGTTTTCCGCTTCTTCTGTGTTTTTCCACTTCTTCTGTGTTTTCATTTCTTCTGTGTTTTTCACTTCTTCTGTGTTTTTCTGCACACTTAACACACTTATCAAAATAGTTCATTTATTTCTAATATTATTATTATTTAATTGTCACCAAAATTAATAATCGTGAAGTCCTCTTGACTAAACACTAGTGACATTGTAGTTAATAATAATACACATTCAATCATTAGAATTAAGTGTTTTTTGTCACAGATGATAATGTTTTATGTTAATTAGTTATCATAACAATGCAATGCATAAAACATTATCATCTGTGGTAAAAAACACTTACTGAATATCATTGTTTTTCTCCTGTAGCTTTAAAGGCACTTGGGAGAAGTTTGACTTGCATGGGGAGGCCTTAATTATTACAATCAATCTCTATTGAGTAGAGAATTAAGTTGGATAGAATCATGAGATCTTTGATTTGATACCAATATAAAACAACACCTTGGTGACAATTAAAGAAAAGCCACTTAAAGAATTAGTGGATGGATGGTGGTTCATAAATTTATATATAATGGAATATAAACTTACTTTCACTTCATTGATGGTTTTCCATAGCGGGTTAGAGGTTTTAATTCCTTAAAAATGCAATCTTAAAGAAACTTGAAATTGTGGCAAAATGTAGCTCTTTTTCTATTCCTCCCACTCTCGAACCTCACAAATGTTGAACAAATCATAGTTGAACTCCTTACCCAATATCTATTCCCATTAAACTAGAGTCAAAAACCACTTCATTACTACATAACCACTTCAAAAACATAAAAACAAAAAGAAAAAGAAAAAACCATACATCATTTTAAGGTCTACTAAGCATAAAGAAGCAAGCTTTTGTTCAACCCCTTTCAATTTGCAGTCCAAAAAATAACAAATTACTATTTTCTGTTACTCTTATAACCCATAAGGAAACATAATTCTAAAAATGAAACCTAAGAGACAAAAACAATAATATCTCAGTTATGTGCATATAACTAATTTTAAAAATAAACAAAGTGCTATGGTTGCATGAATCCTCCCTAAATATGGTGAATCATGGTTGAAGAAATTAAAAAGCTAAAGATTTTTATCATTGTCCTTGTTTTGTTGCTTATCTCGAGATAAGTCAGAAATTGGGTTTTTAAGAGGATATATTTTTTACAAGTGATAACAAGCGAATGTGTTTCTGGATTAAAAACTCAATTGGATTTGTTTTTTCTCTGAAGAAAATTGAATTCTTACTTGGGATTAATTGGGAGGAAGACACACATTTTGAAGAGGAAGAAGTTGAGAGAAAGAATCATCAAAGATACAAACCTTTTGTAAAAACAACAATCTATTTAAAGTTTATCTTTTATTAGTTAAGCAATTCAACTGAATGTCTTTTTTTTTTCTTGAGATAGATAAATTCTTAATTGGGATTGGTTGATGATGGGAAAGAATACACATGCATTAAAGAGGAAGAGGTTGAAGCAGAAGAGGAGTTGATGTATATAACCTTCTGTATAAATAATGCGTAGTTTCCAAGATGAGTTGGAAAATGGTATTTTATACTTTAAAGATAGAAAAATTAAAATGAGATCAACAGTCTAGATTTGACCAAATTTATTGTATGATAAAAATGAAAATATATCCCATTCACTAGAATTGTTTTGGTTAAAAAGAATAATTCGTAGCTAAAATTAACACTGTACTATGAAAACAAACATAAAGAATAATTTAATCATAATTAACAGTTTTTTTAAATTACGAAATGTTTTTTTAGGATAGATCTTATTTTTTTCTTGATTAGTCTGTAATTTTAGAGATATATATACTTTTGGCTATGAATTTTAAAACATAGGTAAAAAAAGTAGCCAATAAACATATTTCTTGTAGTGAATTTTTCAAAAATTAATTTAGCCATTGCAAATTTTTGATATTATGAGTAGCGAAAAGGTTTGACAGTAATGACGGAGGAATTAGGGAGAAGGTGGATATGGTGGTCTTGGGTACGGTGGGAAGGTAAGACTTTAGGTGTTGAAAAAATATGGGAGTAACAAGAAAACATATCATTTGAGTCAGCGGGGTAATTTTCCAAGGTTAAGGCGGGGTA
This sequence comes from Erythroxylum coriaceum, assembly GCA_026874005.2. Lineage (NCBI taxonomy): Eukaryota > Viridiplantae > Streptophyta > Magnoliopsida > Malpighiales > Erythroxylaceae > Erythroxylum > Erythroxylum coriaceum. The sequence continues at coordinate 1,627,216 of JANQAP020000014.1, forward strand.
GGTAGTGATAGTGGAAGTAATATTGCCGTGGAGAGTATTAAGCGGCAAAAGGTAAATGATACTATTGTCTTCTGCACTGAAATTAAATCCTAAATTTCTATAATAAAAACAAATGCATTATAGGAGAAAATTATAGTCCATTTATTTTATGAAAAAACTACTTAATAAAATGAGGGGTTGTGATAATATGAAAATTTTTGATAAAAATTAAGTTTAACAAATAATAAAAGGGGAATTATCAATAAAATAAACTTTAATTTATTGCCGCTTTCACCATTAAAACTACGATTGATCATTGATACAAAAAGAAATACTATTTCATCAATCACATATTTGATACATTATGAAATACCTATCTTTCTTTAAGATTGGTTAATAAAAAAGACATAATTAAATTTATGGGAATTAGAGCAAACCCTTGAAAACTCATAAAGCCTAAACAAATGTTAAGATTGAGAGCCCAGATCTATCACTTGATGAAGAAACAAGTCAGGAATGGCAAATTAACACGGTTTTAGTTTGATAATTAGTATGAGATGAGTCCGCTTATCAACAGGCATGAACTTCAACATTTGTTACTCCAAACACCTATTCAAGCAAGAGTAAGCTCCATAATATTTGTTGGCTTTTGGGTTTGCAACTTTCATAGGGATGCTAGCCTTATATAGGAGGATATAATTATATGGATTGATACCTACTTTAAGGAATTTTCTAATAAATCATTCTACAAGCTATTTAAGGTTCGCTACCTAGAGTCATTTGGTTTGAAATTATCTGGTGGAACTTATTGTCCCTAAAGGCAGCCTTTATATGTTGGCTTGCAATGAAAGATAGGCTCAACGAAAGCTCGATGGTAAAAAAATGTCACCAATTTTGATGTCGCTTGTTGTCTATGTGCAACAGAATGTGAAACCCGCAACCATTTATTTTTTCAGTTTCATTTCTCACATGTTATTTGGAGCAAAATCCAACACATTATGTGGGTATTCTGTCCCTAAGATAATTGGGAAAATGTAGTTCAATGGATTACAAACATGATCAATCATCTATTGCAAGATGGGGTTATTCTCCAAACCATTTTTTTTGCACAATCTATTATATATAGAAGGAGTGAAATCATCGGTTGTATACCAAAAAGGCGATAGAATTGTAACAGCTAGTTGACAACATTTTGTCCTAAATAAGGGAACTCCATTTGGCCAAAGAAAAACATCTCCATTTTAGTTCAAACATGAGGGGTATTGGAATGTCTATTGATAAGAGATTCTAGGAAATGTCATTCTGCACTATGCCTTATTTTAGTAAATGCTGGTTGTTTTCTCTGCTGGTTAGCTGATTGTTGACTACGTATAATAGCATTGAGTGTGAAAGACTAACCATGTTACTGTGGTTAATATGTTTTGTATGGCATCTTGCATTTTTCCTTCTCTGTGTTGATTTTGTGATACTTTTCATAAATGATTTTCATATTAATTTCTCCTATATATCTGGGAAACATATATGCGATTGACTCTTCTCAGCTGCTGATATTGTAATTAAAAGCTTATGCCTTTGTGATGTATTTTTTATCAAGCTTGGCTTGGGTTAATACAAAATTATTTTTCTTAAAAAAACATTAAAATTGATCTAAAATTTAATTAAACAATAACTTTATGAAAAAGATCACCAAAGCAAGATAATACAATATCTTTTATTGCATTTATCCTAGTTGAATGCTCTAATTAAAAGTTAATAATTTTTGACGTAGTAAATTAAAAACTCATAGTCACTACAAAAATTAAAGAAAATGAAATCTTATGAATTCAATATTTAATATAGCAAATGATTATTTCAATAAATAAACCAACCATATGCATTAGGAATAAATTAAAATAATCATAAAAATTAAAGAAAAGAAGAATAATTCAATATATAAAGATGAAACACTTTACAAAATGACCCAATTTTCACCCAATCTACAAAGTTCCAAGGGCATTGGACCCCTTCAACTAAGATAAAGAAATTTAGCCAATAATGTTTATAGCTAACACTAACATCAGAGAAACTATGTTAACGTTAACTAAAGAGAAGAAAAGAAAGTTTGTTGAAAAACTTAAAAAAAAGATGGAAAAATTAGGATGCTCTTCCTCCTTCACTTTGGTCCTATTTATAACCATTTACCCCCTTGTTTTTTTATTATTAGGATCTTCTTATTGTGACTCTTTGGCTCTAAGAAATCATAACTTCACTAATTGCCATTTAGACTTGGTCATGATAAGGTTTAAACTAATTCTGACATATTGTTCTTACAAATTTGAAATATAAACGGTGGAATTTTTACTAAACATGCATACACGTAATCCTTAGAAACATTGCTGCTAATTCTATCCCTCTATTTGTACTTTATTTTATGGAGCTTTGATTTGTTTAAGCTTTAGATTTTTCAAAGATCCTTTGAATATAAAAGGTAAGATAAGCTTTAAGATAGAATTAATAATCATGTATAACCTAAGGGAATTAATATTTTAAATAATTATCTTTAATGCTCTTATCAAATTCCCCCTCACTTATCTTTTTCTTGTCCTCGAGTAAAGTGTATTTAAACAAACAATACCATTAATATAGTTTCATCAATCAATTCTCAAGAAATTGAAGAATATATATCCTTTAAAATTCAAGCCATTCAAGATCCTCCAATGTAAATATTCTCCCGTATGTTTGCTTTTACACCTAATCTCCACCATTTATAGTATACACATGTATAAGTTAAAAGGACTCTATTTTAGGTCGTAATAAGGTTAAGGTTAAAGGTGAGGATTGATAGTTGTGTATTAGTGTGTGTTTTTCTAAGTATTTGGCATGTGTTTCTTGCATAATATTTTATTATTGTTGTATTTTAGGATTCATTTTGTATGTTTTCATTTAGTTTGATCTTCATTGTTTTTCTTTTATGTTTGATGTTAATTTAGGGTAAGAATTGATTATTTTTTATGTAGGAATGGAGATTGAGCAACTTTGAGAATGAGTTAGAGACCAAAAGAGGAGAATAGGCATTCTGGTGTAAGAACCCACGATCGTGGGAATTATGGCAATTCCCACGATCATGGGATGTTTAATATGAGAACATATGTGGGGTTCACTTAATTTTTAGGTTTTCTGGGCTATAAAAGATAATAAACCCCTATGGATGAAAGCGGACGTGATACCTCTCTGTAGAATAGCCTCCTTGAGTGGAAAATCTAGATTTGGAGTCTTGAGGAAGGTGGAGATTTAAGGATCATCAATCACAATTGGGAGAAGAGCTTACGAACATTGAAATTTCTAGTTTTTGGCAAAGAAAAGGAGGAGTTCTTTTTACTTATTTTTCAGTTGTTTTATCTCTTCTAGTCATTATATGATGGATTATTCAATTGTTGGGGATGTTATAGACACTATGAGTGGCTGATTTATTTTTAGGATTACTTTTGAACTATCTTGTTAAACTCTTATTTTATTTATTTGAATGAAAGATGTCTTTGGTGAATGTTGGATATATTTACACTTTGTAATAGATCGAGAGATTAAGGTAATCTATGTAGGATCATACAACAAGATTTGGCATTCTATAGACTTACATTCATCACATTAATTGATTAGTTAAAAGAGAGATCTTGGTTAATTTAATCGATCACCCATAGGATAACTTAATAGTTAGTTAAATTGGTGAAGTGATTTGGTAGATTGAGAGATTGTTTAATCATCTTCATTTAATTTGATAAGGGACAATTAATTACACCTTGAGAGGGGGTAGTTAATACATATGGACATCTTAGGTGAGACACAATTCAATTAATAAAATAGGAGGGAGATAAGATAGGGAAAGAGTTATCCTTAATCGTTGAAATCTTGAATTCCAATTTTCTGTATTTTGGTTTTATCAATTGTTCATTGTTAGTCATTTAATTTTAATTTAATTTTCCAGTTTATTTTCCATAAAACAATTTCGAGTCTTAAACAAAGATTGATCTGAATTAAGGGGTGCCTAAGCACAATCCTTATGGGATTGATATCCACTTTTTAACTACAAGTCACGACTCGTATACTTACAGTTTTTTAGCATAAAACTAGTAAAGTGTTTTGCAATCAACAAGAATTAAAAGGTAAAGAGGGTTAAAATCATAAATATTAGCAAGGCATCTAAACATATATGGGGATCAAACTTATAAACTGGAACCATATTATTAAACTCATTTAGGAATGCTTAACTACTTCATACAAAGACAACGGGTTACACTGCTACTACCATCAATTTACAATATGAATAAATAAAAGAATTTGAATCACAGCACAAGGTAGTAGTGAAAACATAAGATTCACAATCACTAATTTTTTTTAAAAAAAACTCATTTGATTCCCATGTTCCCATTCCTAAATTTGCAAGATATTTTTGTTGTGTAAATTCCATACTAAAAATTATGGTTAGGTAAGGATATTTACATAGAGAATTTTGGCTTGTAACATAGTTATAATGTTAAAGAAAAAGGTTATGGATCAAAAGTAGTTCATAAAGGTACTAAATTAGGTTGGCTTTTTAAGCTAAAGGCTGTAAAATAATGAAGGCCGCTTTCATTCTTATGCATGCATATATCAATGTGGTATTGAAATGGTTCCAAGTAAGTTCTAGAGAAATATTCACCTAGAAGATAACACACTTCAAAGGAAACATATAGTAATATGGATATTTCAATCTTTTGTGGCTCAAAATCTCACAAGTTATTTAAAATCACCTTAACTTCCACAATATCTTATCATTTAATCATTAAATTTTATGAAAGTGCATAATCGTAGCTAATTTAGCCATTCGACATGTTGCTACTTTGATTTTTAAACGAATAAATTCTTTAACATATACATAATCCAATTCATTCAAAATGCATTTGATGAAACCATATAAAGAACTAGCTTAAAACTTAAAAACTAACGATTATGATAAAGTAAAGTAATATCACACAGCTAGATAACTAATAAAACAAAATAACTAAAACATGCTTTAATACAAAGTGAAAGAAAATAGAATTAAATCCTCCCCCACACTTGAATCTCAATGTACATACAAAGTATAAAAAGCAATAAGTGAAAGGACTTCCCTGCATATAAGGGGGAGTAGCGAAATATGCTTGAACCCCTGTTATATAAAGAAAGCCATCAAATTATGCTCCATATGAAACAATATGTCTTCCTATTGGATTTTGACTTATCGGTCTATAGTTGTTATCCTATTTTGTTGGGAAGTCCTAGAAGATGGAACAACTGGACCAAGTGGAACAAAGTAGAAACTATTGTTAAATTGTTACTTAATGATCCCTATCCTACCTGCGAAGTTTAAACCCAAAGGCTCCATCTCATAAATAATTTGTATATCATTGTTAGATAAATCAAGAAAACTCAAATTAATAACTAGTTGAGTAATGCAAGAACCTAAGTGTTAGTCCTTAATAGCACTCAAGAGGGGGGGTGAATTATGTGTTTATAAAATTAAAAATTTTTCTATGCAATGTAATATATTAATAACAATCAATATGAACAAGGATGAAAAAATTGCTAACTATAAATTAATCAAACAATTGAGCAATAAATGAAAGAGGATAGTGAAGAGATAATGTAAAATGATTGATAGTGGTTTGACAGACAACCTTTACCTATGTCCATTCCCAATAATCTTAATGGAATTCTACTATAATTCTTCTTTCAAGGTAAAGAATAACCTTTGTACAATCTTTATCGATAAAGAGGAACCCTTCTTACAATCTTCTTCAAAAATAAAGAGAAATGTGAATGCCATTTAGATCACCCTTAAGTCCAATATTAAACAACCCATCAAATTAGTACAGCTGAAAAATATCTTACTTATTGATTTGATAACTCTAAAATGGCTCACTCACACAAATATGACACAATGATGCTCAAATGATTGAAAATTCTTTGTAATATTTGTATACAACCCCAAAAACCTACTTGATGCTAAAATTAATGAGAAAACACCTATTTATAGTGTTTTAGGACCTAAAATAGTCATTGGAGATAATAGACGTTACAATGGCTATATATAATGCTTTGGTTGACCAATATCCATTTACAATACCAAATTCACTAGCCATTAGACCACTAGTTAACTAGCACACTTATTGGTCAATCAATCTCCTTCATAATATGATTTTAAAAATTTTAAATAGTCAAAACGAATTTTTTTATTCCAAATATGATTAAAACACTTCCTAAAATATTCTCTAAAGATTAATCAAAAGATCAAGAGGCTTTTATATTAAAATCAAAAGTTTCAATGCCTCTAGATGAATGTGAAAACTCATAAAATGAAGAAAATGGTTGGTTTAGCTAAGTGTAGTGTGAGAAACTCCCATCTCACACTTTCCCTCCATAAAACATTACCTTTTGTGTTAACTATTTTTAAACTTACCCCTCCCATCCTTAGCTATCTGCCTTGTATAGAAACTTTGAACCTCATCTCAGATATTATGGAGTATACGCCTGAGGATTCTCCTCCTCCACCCTTCAATTAGCCTTCCTCCTCTACATAATAGACTAACAAGTCAACCATATCACCCCACCAACCTCAAAACTAACCTCACATACTGTAAAATCCTATAGCAAACTAGTAGATAATGGAAACATACAAGAAATAATACATCTTAAGCATTCCCTGAAGTAGTTGCGGAGAATGGAGTTATTTCCCTCCTTTATAACTTCTCCAATCTGAAGCTTTAGCCTAGTCTTCAATAATTATAGGATTCTTTCTAGATAAAAGGTTATCATTACCATAAGTTAAGGATTAGGCAATCTCCAATTGGAGAAAGGTTGGATTAGCAAAAATACTTCTTGAGGATGACAATTGTTTCATATTTAGATTTCAAAAAATGATGATCTCAACCAAATCCTAGAACAAGGGCCTTGATATATAATAAGTAAAAAACTTTTTCTATAATAATGGAGCCTTGGAATGAAGCTTAATAATGAAGATATTGATACATTTCTAGTCTGGATAAACTTTCATAATCTACCAATCGAATACTAGACCATTGAAGGCTTGAGCTTCAATGCTGGTGCTATTGGAAAGCCTATATCTCTTACTTCTCAAACTGGTCCACTAGAAAGGATAGGCTATTTGTAAGTGTACATTCAAGTGACTAAGAATGTTGAACTCCCCTCCTTTATTGCTATCAAAAGACCTATAGTTAAAGGAAAATGAGGATCATCTTGTTCAGCTTATATACCCCTAGAAACTAATGTAAAATAATATATGGAAGCCAACTAGAAAGAGTTTCAAAACATGAACATATAATAAACAAATGGGTGATTTGGACAATGATCAAGCAGTCATTTTTGAACGCACATAATCAATCCCTGAATGTCATGAAACCTTTGATCAACATGAAATCCAACAACCAAGCTATCTAGATGATACACCAATAGCTAAGCTATACAGTGAGGAATCATTGAGCAAATTAATTGATAAAATATCAAATACAAAAGACTACTAGAACTTCAAAGGAGAATAACTCACAATCTATATGCATTTTAAAAGGGGGAAACTTAAACTCCCCTCAAAAGAAAAACAACTGTACAACATTTGAAGATAAAGATACTTCAACTCTAAGTCTAGAAGACTCCTAATTTGTCAATAAAGAGAACATCATTCTTCTTGGAAGAAAATCTAACAGAAAGAAGAAAAGAGGGGGCTCCCCTTCAATGAAATAAATGTATATATTATGGTAAAATATTAGGGGACTTAACAACCCATAAAAAAAGTAGGTTGTGAAAGAAATCATTTTAGAAAAAAATCTCATCTTTTTTAGGTTACTTGAGGCAAAAATAAAAGCTATAAAGCTGAAAGAGGAGCTTAGCTTTTTATGAAGCAAATAGAGCTCAATATCAAACAAATCATACCACCACAATGTCAGAATAGAAGTGGTAATCAAATCCTCTCTAGTCAAAATTGCTTAAATCTTTAGTTCAGATAAGGTGATCCGTCTCAAATTCCAATCTCACTTAATCACTGGAATATTTCAATTTCTAATTATCTACGCCTCTAACTTTTGTTTCATGCAAAGATCCTTATGGAAAGATTTGGAATATGTAGGAAAAACAATTTAAAACTTTTGGCACTAATAGGAGACCTCAATTGCATACTGAATGCTAATAAAGTAGAAGGTCAAAGAGCGAACAAAAATAGATTGGGAATTAAACTAAGCTCTTTTATCAATAAAATGGAAGTAACAAATATGAACTCTATAGGATCTTACTTCACATGGACAAATAAGTAACAAGGGGCTTATTTTATAAGGAAAAAACTTGGCAAAGCTTTAATCAGTAAGGAATGGCTTCTCAAATTTTCCTCAAGCTTTGCAAAATTTGGTCATCCATTATGCTCAGATCATGCTACAATTAAAATTAAAGGTTTGAATACATTATAATCTCTCAAAGCACCAATTAGATTTTATAACTTTATATTTCAGGTTGAAGGTTTCCAAGAATTGGTGAGAGACCAAGCTTAGGACCTTGAAGAGTAAATTAAAGATGTTGAAGAAAAAGAGAATCCTAGAAATATAGACATATGTGAAGATAACTAAAACTTTGTTAAGAACTTATCAAGATTATCTCTATAATAATCCATTAGACATCGGACTAAAAGAATTCGAACAATAGGCCATGCATAAATATTCACAAGCTCTACCAACATATAGCTCCCATGTAAAGAAAAAGGTAAGGATTTCTTAGTTAAGAGAGGGGGATAAGTGTACTCGATTCTTCTTCAACACCATTTTAGTATACATAAATAACAAAAGAATTAATGCACTCAACAATGACTAAGGAAATATATAAGAAGACCAAAATGTGCTCAAATCCATGGCTTACAACTATTTCAAGAAAATTTTTGTTACCAGAGGCTAATATCACTTTACAATCGAAGCACTGCATCAATTCATCAATCCTCAGATTAATTATCTCAATAACACTATGCTGGCTACAAAAGTTACAGTCGAGGAAGTGAAAAGTTTCAATCATCATCAATTCTCTACTAGTTTTTTTCTAAAAAAATGTCAGGATTAATTATCAACTAGGAAAAGAGTAAGGTATTAACTTTAGCTGGTATCCCTAATGTCAATTCCCTAGTACAAATATCTGGAATCTAAAGGTAAGATTTACCTTTTACTTACATTGAATTACCTATCTTTAGAAGGAAAACAACAGCAGGGGAATGTCAACATTTGATAGAAAGAGTGAAGAGAATTATAAGAAGGTTTATATGGAATAGAAATATAAACAATTTATATAGAGCTAAAGTTAAATGGAATGCAGTCTGTACTACTAAGAAAGAAGGTGGATTGGACATTGCATCTCTTAAACTAAAAATCTAGTTGCTAATTACAAAGAAGATTTGGAGATTATATACTGACTAGTAAGCCTTATGGAACAAATGGATGAACTCATATTACTTTTCACAGTGTTACTTTTAGAATCTTAAGAAAAATATAAAAAACCAATTATAGCCTCTTATTGAGATGTTGAGATTAAGAAGCATCATATATCCTCTCATAAAAAAAAGAGTTAGAAATGGACTCAAAACTTGGCTATAGTATGACAAATGTTATGATATCAATCTTCTATACCAACAAGAAGAACTCAACCTACTCAAAGGATGATTCCTACTGAACACCAAAGTGGTATAGATAATCTCTACGGATTGCTGGGTTTATAACCACAAAGGTATATCTATAACTATAAAAAATTTACCAAATTATAAACTTGACATAGCAAAGGATGACAAACTCATATGGATACTAAATAAATCCTTGAATTTCTCCAACAAATCCTATTTGGATTTGTTTAGAACAAATTCTCATAGAGTCTATTGGCATGAACTTATTCAGTCTAAATCCTAGCACCTAAGATAACTATCACATCCTATTTAGCCATTAGAAGCAAGCTTTGGACCAAGGATAGGTTAAAACATCCAAACCCACTATGTGTGCTATGTAAACTTAAAGCTAAAAATTTGCAACATGTATACTTTGATTGCTCTTACACATAATCCATTTGGTCAGGATTACAATATATAATAAAAATTCATTTTAATGCAAAGAGCTGGGAACATACTATCAAATGGGTGATAAAATGGATCAAAAGGTTGGATAATGACTTAATTGTGCTAAGGACTACATTCACTTGCCGTATTTACACCATTTGTAAGGAAAGGAACAACATGATCCACAATAAACCTGAATTGGATAAGCATAAATTAACTTAATGACTGATACATTGGATTAGGAAAATTCTCATATCAAACAATTGTAACACCAAAGTTAGCAGTAATGTAAGGAGGTAGTGGATGTTATGATCTCAATTTATCTGTTGTTAGTAATTCCTGATAAATCTGTTAAATACTCAACTTATTAATTTGTCAGCTTTCTAGCTTATAAGTCAACACTTTTGTAAGGCTTTTAGCCTATCTATTCGTTAATACAATTCATTTAACAGTTAAAAAAAGACTAATAAAATGAAATAAGATAAATGATTTTACATGGTGAGCCTTTTGAATCATCAGATTAATAAAGTGAGCTTACAAATAATAATACAAAATGTAAAATGACCTTAATGAGTCTTGATCTCCTTTTGTCCTTGTTTTGATCTTCATTTTATCGGTTACAAACTTCAACTTGTTTTTGTCAACTTCATACTCTATCTTTTTAATTTTATGACTTTATTTTGTTCTAATGTTGCTTTTCACGAAAATAATAAATACATTGGTAGTAATTATCTTTTTGTATCATCATAATATTGATTAGAATCTCCCTTGTTTCAATATGAAAATTAAAGTTTAATTTTCTTTTGGACTATAAAACAAAATTAGGTAAGCAACTAATTACCTAGGTTCACTACATTGTTTTGCTCTATACACTATAAAATATAAAATTGGAATTTAAATAAAATCCCTACATGATCCCTTCTTCCTACAGCTAGAAATAAAGAAATGTTGTAAATATTTGAAAACGGGTCTCTTTAAGTACAAACTTTTAAAAGCACCTGGGTTATAAGGAGTTGAATAAAAAAATCACTCATTTATAATTCAATAGGTTACAAATTAGAGTAATAGTCACATTTTGAACTTACAAAATGTTCCTTTTTAGCATTTATCTTTTTTATAAAACCCATTCTAAATTCAACAGTCCCTTAATACCTAAGTTAAGTTCAGTATCATCATTAAATTAAAAGGTGATATAAAATTCACTTGTTAGTTTAACAAAACTAGGCATTTTCACGTTCACATAATTATGCCATCCCATTTACTCTACCAAAGTTTCAAATTCTTCTTGAATATTCAATTCTTCTAAGGTTTAAGTATGAATACACTTATAGGCATATATTTTTCATTCCTATGATTTTTCGTGCATAGTCTTATTTTGCCCGTCATTGAAAGGATTGAATCCTCTAATTTTAAGCTTTAATCTATTGGCTGCTCAATTTTTTCACTTTCTATGTTTAGGAATGCAATGATGGACCTCCTTGTTATTGTTTAAATTATGGTGAATGAGCTAGTAAATGATTCGAGGAAAGGGTTATAAAAAGAACCAAAAAACTAGGTCAACTGCTTATTTTGATGGCACATATGTTTTCAATGAGACTTGTCGGCCCCATAAAAAAATTTTCTGCATCAGTTAATGCAAAGTAGCTTATGGAAAGAATGCATGAGAGGGAATTGAGGGTATTTTCGATATATAGCTTAAGTGCCAAGGGTAAAGTGGACTTTTGGGAAAGGCATGGTGGACATGTCTTTGTAGCAGAGTGGTTG
>JANQAP020000014.1:1645045-1659277 GCA_026874005.2 Erythroxylum coriaceum
TGAAGAATTCTATATTTTATTATACCTGTGCCTCCAATATACTTGTATATAATCCTATATTTTAGTTCAGTGCCCTTGCCAATTTAATATGTGTTTCATGCCTGGCTGTGATTATGTTTATTTACAACGATTCTATTTCATCCGGGAACTGGCTTCCTGCAAACTCATCCTCTCAGCACATATTTATCCTGTAAAGGTCCTCCAAAGCCTTACATGGTTAGATTCGATTCACAACAGGCTTACGGGTATATCGTTAGCCAAGAATTCTCTATTCTCACCTTGTTACAGGTCTTGCGCTTTAATGATTCAGTCAACCACTTCCCAGCAATAATACCATCATAACTAAAACACAACCAAGCCTATGGTCCAACTCCTCCAGAATATGAGGCAACACCAGAATAGGCAATTCTCGGATAACCTCGTTCTTAGTCAACAATCTTCTAATGGAAATGGAGGCAACCTTGCCAACAATAGTTTAAGATTTCTATTGGAAGTTCCAACAAGCCATGTTGGACAATTGCCTCCGAAGGATGGCAATATCAGCGTCAATGTCAGTTTTTTTACTACGTAAGTTCTGACTTAACAGTCAAATGAAGGTATATCAAGTAGGCCTAAAAGAAATAAAGCATGTCATCATAACACAAAAAATTATATCCACTGAAATTTTTTCCCATTTGCCCACACGATTAACCATGATGGTGCAGCTCAACTTTTTCGAGCGTATCTATATCATTATTCTCTCTTCATATATTAAGTACAGCAAAATTTTCTCTACATTAAAAAAGCTCTACACAGTATTGTTTCTAGCTACAACATAAAGGAATGCAGTTTAGAAAAGCCAATAGACACTGATATTGCCAAGCCACATGAAAAGTGGGAACTGAATCAATGCCATGAAGAGTAAGAGATAATGATTCCTGCTTGAATCATAGCTTCTCACCTCCGCAAAAAGGACTCTCTTCATTGTCTTTACCAAGAAAATTCCCATGCATAAGCAGGCCCATGGCATCAAAAAGTAGTAAGAGTACCGAAATAGGATTTTTCCAATGACAGCAAAGCAAATCCCGGTGAAAGTATAACCCCCATATGCTACAATGTCTAACATCGGTGCCTCCGCACTACCCAGTGAAAGAAGTATTAGCTTCAGCAGCGCAACTTGTGAAAACCAGCCGAGCAAACCCTTGATAAACAACCAATTTAGGGCCGCTGGACTAAGCCTAACAACAAAGTGAAAATGAAACATGAAACAATTAGAAAGGCAATAAGTGCCAAGAATAAAAAGTAAAAGTAAACATCTCAAAACATGCGTTTGTCAGGAATGCATTAATTAGCACTTTGGAGTGAAAGAACACACACAACACAAATAAATGTAGATGGATGCACAAGGAAGGAAAGACAAGAAAGACATAAGAACAGGAATCAAGAACTATTATGGTGATGACATTGAAGTCAAACCAATAATAAAACAGATGTAAATGCAACAATGTGTCTACTGCCGCAGATGCTACTATGAATGCAATTGATAAGAAGATCCCATGCTCAAATATCTTTTTCCCACTTTTAGGCATGGCAATAGTGTTAAAGATTTACTTTGCAATATGAAAATGAGAACATCTAAACAAATATGTTCCTTATCTCTTTGCAATCCAAGCCTAAAAATGAAGCTGGCTAGTGAAGCAGGATTATAATCACACAGAATCATCCTATATAAAAGCTTCAGAAAACTTGAGCAACAATTATGAGAGGATTGACATACAAGGAAGAAAGAACTGCCACTTGAAAATAGAATGGTGTGGATGGCAAAAAAGGAAAGAAAGAATCAAATAGGTTGCAAGTTAATCCATTATCTAGTAAGATCTGAATAAGCCCATCCAAAAGTATGACACACTTACTTCCCATGCAATCCCAATGAAAAGCCAGCAAGCACAACATAGGTACCAAATGCCATGAAAGGAATGTACAAGTCTGGTGCATTTATATCATAGATTGGAGGTTTATAGGACAGGCGGCCTCCTACAGGCTCAGTTATCCGTGTCCAATGCCCCTACAGAAAGAGATAAGAACCAGAAAAAACAAAAACCATCCTTCCAAACAAACAAAATATAAGTACGACTTACTCTGTGTAGAAAAGGAAATAGGACAACCTTCAATTTGTTCCTCACATAGTGGTCATTCACTTGGAAATAGTACTGCGGATCAGAGAGGTACTGACATATCTGAGCATTCAAAAGAAAACAGGGAGCTAAAATCACATATCATATCAAGTATAGTTTAACTTTCGTGTAAGAATACAATACTTCAGCAAAAGATGTCACACATCTTTCTCGAGGTAAAACACAACACTTCAACTGCTTCATGATACTTAAATGAGGGTGTTATCATGTCCCAAAAAATTAAACCCAGAAGGGCCAGAACCTTACAACTAATAAAACCATTTTCATTTCATCACAACTTTGTGTTAGATAGTCATGCGTGCTAGTAGAGGAGAAGAAATCAGGAGGGGAAGAATTTGAAAAGAAAAGATGCAGCAGCATCAACATGAATGCCTAATCAACTAAAATTTACAAGGAATCTGCCAATAGATCTTAGTAAGTATTCATTCCACATTTTTTTAATGGCAATCTATTGGGCTCCGTATTCTTTTCTTGCAATTGCCAACCCCGACATATTCAGCCACAAGCGAACTTAATTATCTCCTACATACTAGCACTTGAGCTAGACATGTTTTTCCTCAATAAGAAGTCCCTCAAATGGGACAACAACAAATGAGAAACAAGAAATATGGGATGTAGGACACATCCATAACAATTTGAAACATGTTAAGATAAAAATGTGATAACATCTTCTTGAATAACTAGGAAAAAATGCAGAACAAAACAAACGAAGATTAAAAACAAAAAAAAAGGACGAAAAAAACGTAAACTTCAAAACTGTAGAAGTCCAAGATCAAAGTTATTGATGCCATGACAGAAGCTACGGCAACTCAACAAACATAGGAATGCTAGTGCATCTTAAGTTCCAGAAAATATGAATTAAGTAAAATTGAAATATACAGGAAATTAGTTCACCACATGGCACTGTCCAAGTACAACCATCCCTTAGTTGTGAAAGCGATCAACAATTTTGCATAGGCAAATGAAGCACCTAGAGTGCAAAAGAAATGATATCTAACATTTAGCAATAGTATGAAATATCAAACAAAAAGCACTCCATGATGGAAACAAAAACCAATAACTATTGATGGCCCAATCACACTTACATTGCTTTGGACATACTCAGAGCTGGATCCTAAAATTTTCTCTCCATACGCACCAAGTCCACCTGTAACCAATCCTGAACTAGCTCCATAGAATGCATTGCCAAACGGATTAGGCTGCGAGTTTACTGGAGGTCTTGGCACCCCAGGCTGGGGGCCTACATTGTTATACATCCTGTAATCACCAAATAAAAATCAATATAACAACTGCAAAGAGAGAAGTGAGAATACTTTCACTTTCACTAATATACTGGCAACAAATATCACCAAGTTCAATCATAAAAGGAGATATTGCAAACAGTACTTTACCAAAAGAGTCTGATTAATTTTCAGCAAAACCGCTCACATTACACGAGCAAAGTTCAAACTTAAAAGGAATAACCCTGATTAGGATGCATATTATTAATTCAAAACAGAATTTTTAGAACTTCTCTCATATCAAAATTTCCTGCAATTTGCAACTTCCGTTTTTTCACATAGGAAAACACTGCTAAAGCACGCAGAACCTTAACAACAAAACCGAAGTAGGCGTCATTCCAGTAATTTCACCTCTGATCGTCCAACTAACAAATCTCGACTGAAGTCCTAATAGCTACCCTCACGTACATATATCATAGCCGCTGGTGAATTCAAAAAGAAAGCAACAAGAAACATACATAAATAATGAGATTGGAATCAGACGGTTAGTGGTCGTTGGCGAGATGGATCTGAACTACGGCGACATTCAGTGACGTGGATGTCCGACGGTGGTATATTTCCGATCTGAAGTACGCACCGTTAATAAAGGGAATGCCCGTTAATGACAAATAAAATGGAGAAATTTTAACCGATATCATGCCTTTGGCACGTGATGCGCACGCCCTAAAGATGGTAATGTTCAGATTTAGGTATTTTTAATATAACGATTTATGAGTTAGGCTTAAGTTAACCTTGGACCGGAGTTTGGACAATTCAGGTCTTAATTTAATTAAAAAAGAACATTATTTTATATTTTTATTTTTTTAAAAATTATTTGAAAAAATTAGCGGGCTGGCCATGGGCTGGCTATTACCATCCATATTTCTCCAGTCGTGCATCATTCCACCAATCATAAAATTTCCCTCTTTTTTCTGAGTTTTTTTTGTCACAATTAAGAAGGATCTATTTGATTAAATTTATTTCAAGAATAAAACTATAAAAGCCCAAATTAGTCCTATGCACCGTAGTTCTCAAACTTACATTTTTATCAAATTAATTTTAAAGTTGTTTAAAGTTTCTCATTAGAACTTTAATTCACAACACACAAAGTTTGTGATGCACACTTTGTCCATACAATATGAAATTCATTAAAAAGGAGAGTTATCAGAATATTTTAGCATTTTTATAAACTATACTAACGAACTTCATCTCCATTTTATTATCCCTCCTTCATTTTCTCCCCCATAGTTTATAGTCTCTCTCTTGACTATCTATTTATGTTTTCAAGCTTCTTGTCTCTCTCTTAACACTCCTTCTAGTTTGCTAGCTTCCTTTCTCTCTCTCCACTATCCATCATCTTCTTCTTCTTCTCATTCAACAAAGATAAGATCGATCTAGGTTTTGAAGATGATAAACCATTGATTCTATTGTTCTCTTGCTCTCGTCAAATATGAGTTTAGGTGATGATTAATCTTCTTCTAATAATGTATGCATAGTTATTGTTTTTTTAAACTCTTTTTAAGTCTATATAAATTGTTGGTTTATGCTCTACAGCCAATTGTTTTGGTTGTAGTTTAGTGACAATTATTTAAAGGCATTCTTTATCTTGTACATGTTTAGATGTATATGATAAAGTCCATGAGATAGTTGTACATTGCACATGAAATTGTAATAAGATTATAATTATGATATTCATATTGTATTTATGTATTATCCCTCAATTGTTTCTAGTCATTGTTCTATTAAGATTGAACATTAATAAAACGCAAAAAGACCATTACATGTTGTGTTTTTTTTTTAATGAAAGAAGTTGTAGATCTTATAGGTTAAAATATAGAGATACTTAAATAAACGTGTGGGTGCTTGTTAGAAAATAAATTCACTGAACAAACCTGATATGAGAAATTCATTTGGAACATTACTTATATTTCTATGAAATTCTTATTGCGATCATTGTAAAAGTGATCTTTTGACTTTAGGTCTCCAAAGTTATCTTGTATAGGAATTGCGATGTTTTGATATTACTTACGACCTATTTAATCATGGTTCGATCAATCAGTAGTCATTGGATGTATCATCAACTATATGGAGGTAGTTGTGTGATCAAAATAGGATTCATCACCTTAAAGTAATTAGAGAAAATGCTTTGTTGTTCTCGATTAGTATTAATTCGAGAAATCCTTAGCCAAGGTAGAATGATGTTTTGTAAATAGTTTACAAATATTATTAATTGAATCGATAGATAATGGCGAAGAACTAATATGATTGAACTCAAAAGAGTAGACATTATGCTCTGTCTAATTAGAACATTGTATGATGAAATGATTGAATTATATGGAAAAAAAATCATGCACAAAAAGATTAGTCAAAAATACTTTGACATTTTTAAATATTTGGCTGGTTATGATGCATTGCTAGACGTCAATCTTGATCTATAATTATAAATTGTTTAATTGAAGAATTAAAGATAAATTAGAAGGAGTTTTAATTTATCTAATTCTAACTATGAATTAGAATTAGAATTTATAATCATTACCAACATATTTAAGAACCTAATAGGTCTCACATATAGAATGAGTTGAAGAGAGTAAAGTTATTTTAATCAAGTTGAATTTGATCATAAAGTTAGAGAAACTTTATGATTAAATATGAAATATTTAATAAATAAGGATCAATATGAGATATTGAATCTAATTTGGGCAATATTAGTATTTAATTAGAATTATTTGTGATTCTAATAAAAGTTTAATTGACACTAAACTAATTTCAATTAAATTAATAAAACATTCAAAATCTATTTTAATTAGGCTTAAGCTCTAATGAAGTTAGCATTTCTTGCTTAACTATTTCTGTAATAGTTACATAGTTCTTTCAACTCATATATAGATATCGTTAGAGGACGAACATTTATATGGCTACGGTGGTTGAGAAGAATCGATTTCATAAACGGTTCGAGTGATACGATAAGAAAATGATCAAGCTTTAAAATAAGGTACAAATTTAGATTCACGCTTTATTATGATTTATGTGTTAATCATTTTAAATAATAAAATTGATCTTGATTTTCGGGAAACCAATTTGTGAAAAAAGTTTCACAATTATCTACTATTGATCGGGATCAGATCTCAGCCTAGTTTCCCAACATAAAGTTGTTGTAGACTAGTCATATTGTTTGTAATGCCTTTGTATCTTTATAATCTTTGTAATGCTTCTGTTTAAATTAATTTAACTTAGTTATCTTGAATTATTGAAGTTGTTGTATGAAGAGGGATATACACTAATATTTGATATTTAATTGGTATAATTTTTTTTCAATCATAATGAATGGCGAATCTTCCAGATTAACTATAGTAAGTTGTAAAGAAAACTAATATGATAAGTATCGGTCATATGGAAGTCGAAACTCTTTGATGACTTCTTGGACTAATGACAATTTTAGTAGTAGATTTTATAGATGCCTTAATTATATAATAGTTTAATTATTATTAATAAATAGTTGTTATTTGACATAAATAAATTTTGTTACTATATAGTTGTAAGAAGGGGTATGCAATTTTTTCAGATAGGTGGAACGAGATTTTAGTGCAAAGGCGAAATCTATTATAAATAAATTGATAATTAGGAATAAAAAGTTAAAACTTGAGAACAAGAAGTTAAAATATGGTAAATGCATAGATATATGCATGCGCTATATGGTGAATTGGTTGAATTAAAAGTGGTGATGAAATATACAATATCTTAGGTAAAAGACTGTAAAGGAAGATATTTTATTATAGAATATATGCTATGGTATTTGTAGATCTATTTATTAAAAAGTTGAAGAATATGAATTTCATAAACTTTGGTGTTGCATTATAGTAATTTATTATTAATGTTCTGTTAGATTGAAAATTTTATGTAAGTTGTATGGACCAATATATGATTAAATTTCCTAGTTATTTAAGCTTAAGAATAAAAAAATTAATTCAAAACTTCTTTTGTATGGAGCATTTGCAAGAAGAAAATGTTTGCTAGGGTGATGGAATTTGCTTTTTTTAATTAAAAAAAGTTTAATTGATTGATTATAAAAATGAATGTAATGCAATAAGACATAATGTTGATATAAATGGTGATACCGTTTGATAACAAGTATAGTTAGATTGAGACAAGATGATAATAGTGATTCATTGCAAATGTTTTATTAACTAAAAATATCAATTATCCATTATTTAAGTAATGAAAAGGGAATAGAATAGAGAAGATAATAAATATATGCATTTTTAGTATCAATATCAAACTTTACCAAAAATTAGTGAGTCATCTCAAAGAAGTTATCATCATTATGCATTATCTCATTCATATATGAATGCCCGATTTCAATAACAAGAATTTCCAATAATAACTTCCTTTTAAATAACTTCATCTCAAAGTTGTACGCTAATTCCAATAACAAGGAAGTATCGTTTAACTAACTCCAAAATATAACAAGTAATTGTAAATTAAGTCCACTGCCAAAAAATTCATTTATAATAACTTCGTAATGGAATAAGTAATCATTGATTCATAGCAATCCAAATTCGTAACAATACGAAATAGAATAATAATAGAATTTATAACAAGTTTAAAATTCAAGTTTGACTTGAGTTTAAGGCTGAATCCGTAAGCCTTCTTCTCTTTGTTTCCCTATGAAGTAATGTTATTCCTACCATTCCATTGCAATCCTCTACGTTGGAATTTAATTTCAGTTTCATAATTAGATTATACATTAATAAATCTTTATGAGCTATTTGACCTTAATATTTAAACATTTTCTCCTAGCTATTTATATATGACAATAACTACGGTTATTTATTGTTTATATAATTTTAAATATTAATAGAATAAAGTTCCATATATAAGTGATGAAATTGATATCTACTCTTAACTCCTTCTGTAATAAGGCCTTTATATTTACAACTTTGATGTTTATTTATGACTCAATTCTATCCTTATAGTGGCTGGAAATACACTTGAATGTGATGAGCTTGTTAATGTTAGCGGTTATATAATTGTGCTTAGGTTCATATCTCTTAATGACAAAACTATTTTCCTTTCTCTCAATAATTGCAAAAAATAGCCAAAGGCATTGTAGCGGACATCTAACTCTTACCTGAGAATTCTATTTTTGTTATATCTCAGGCCTAAACTCTTTGCAATGGATTATTTAATAACTACATCCTTGAATTCCCTACCACCTTTGAACTTCAAACCTATAACCCAAGCTGAAATGTTACATGTTGGATCATAATAAGGGTTTTTGTACTTACCTTTTGGTGCATTGTGAGTATCCTTATCTAAACTTATGTAGCACTGACTCAGGTCATTACTCTTAACATATTCACTGTCTTTTTTAGATTCAGAAACCTCATAGTCATCTTTAATTTCACTTTCATAGTTTCAATATCATCATTCACAACATCATCTTCAAATTTTCTCTTGGACTTCCTCTCTTTGTATTTTTCTAATAGCTTGGAGCTAATCATCATCTCTTTCGCTATCACATTCAAAATCACTCAACATATCACTATTATTTACTTCATTTTCAACGAAAGCATTTGGCTCCTTTCCATTATGCATAGCTTCAACTTTAGTATGCATATCTTTAAATTCAGTTTGCAAACCCTTAACTTCAATATGATCATCTTTAACTTTAGTTTTCACACCCTCAACTATAGTATGCACATCCTTAACTTTAGTTTGCACACCCTTAACTTTAGTTTGCACACCTTCAAATTTAGTTTACACACCCTCAACTTCAATATATAAACCTGCAAACCATTAATAACAGGTATACCAACAATATCATTCTTATTTAACACCATAATTTTTTTATTGAAGTCTCTATCATCCTTATTAATCACTCCAAAATTATGCAATTCATCATTGGTGTAATTATTATCTTCTTCTTCACTATTTTTTGCAACCACGTTACCACTACCATCACCATCATCTATATTATATGCTTTTAATGCTTTCTCTGCATTGTACTTACCTCAAAATAAACCTTCACTCTTCCATATCTTAAAATAATATAGATTAAATCATTTATTTTGAATCATATTCAATTTTAACTCATTCATGTTCTTCATATTTTTGTGGGTGCATGTAGTATACTTTATCTAACCTATCATACCAATTATGCTTAATAGTTCCCACAACACTAAACCAACATAATTTATCTGGGTCAATGCCTTTAACTAAAAAATTGCTACCACCAATGTACTTTAATAAGTTTTGTCTATCAGTTACTCCCTATAGTAGAAAATAATTCCTTTCTTAATGGGATTTTGTATCCTACTAAAATAAGGAATTTAATATCAATGAGATATTTAAGGTGTCACACTAAAAGACGTATCAATAATAATATCCTTTCAATACACTCCATTATTGAATAAAAAGGCTTATCAATATCATTTGAATGCAATCTAATATTAAATATTAATCAAAATTAGAATTTGAAGTGCATTAAGTTCATAGAAATAAAATCTTGGTTCTCAATAATCAATAGTTATTACAAGATAAATGTTGCTTTCTCAAATTGGATTTCTTAAGTCAACATCTCACTAACAAAATATAAGATGTAGTGACATTTCCTCTGATAATTCAGATAATTCAAAAAATATCCATTTTGTTCATTTCAAAATTGAGACATTGAATACTAGTTCTCTAACCTCCATAAATTTTTTACTAAATGTCCTATAATCAACAAACCCTTTCACATTGTTATTTTTATATAGTGATCCAATAATTGTTTATCTATGTTTGATTGAATGACATCCCTTCTTTCCATTTTATTCTATTAAGATTTATCAAGCCCCAAATAATATGGTCATCAAAGTTCACAGATAGCTCAACTAATATTTTTTTTACAACATACCCCAAATAATATATTGTTTAATAACTTGCCTCAAAGAACATCAAGTTCAGCTTCTGCTGCTAAATATTATATTGCTTCATAACTTGCCCCAATCCTTAAAAGGTCAGATCGAAATACACACCCATTTTTATAGATCATTAATTTAGATTAATATATCACTAAGAGTTTAGATCAAAATATACATAATTTTATAGATCATATATTCATATTAATAAACCCTAAGAGTTTCACAAAATTAGGAAAAGGACTTACCTCACTTTCATCCCATTACTCTGTCGCGAACCAACATGCAAACAAGATTCTCCCTCTAATTCTCTATTGTGAAATACTTCCTCTTAGTCCTCTGTCATAGGCGACCTCCACTCCTTTGTTACGATGCATTTGATTTCCCCTTCCCTTTCTATTTACAAAACATAGAAGGTTTAGACTCTTTCAAAATGCTTACGTTTCCCTTTTTTGTTTACAAAATGTAAAAAGGTATTGCTACAAAATGCTTGCATTTTGGCTGATGAAAAAGTAATCAACTTTAAACTAAAATGAATTTCTAAAAAAAACTTTAAACCAAAATGCAGTCAATTTATTACAAAGCGCATGCATTTTGATTGATGAGAAAACAATCAACTATAAGCCAAAACACCCTCATTTATGATAATAGAATCCCTTTAGGTTTAGGGTCAAAAAAGTAATTACCCATTAAAAATTCGCTGTAATTTGACATGTGGTCATATAAGTGGAGCATGCATCACAAACTTTATATGATGATGAATTGAGGGTCTAATGAGAAACTTTAAACAAGTTTAAGGTTAATTCGGCAAAAAACAAAAGTTTGAGGACTAATACACACCAAGCATCAAAATTTAAGGACCAACTTTATTTTAATATTAAAGTTTTCTCTTGGAATAAAATTCTAATACTTTTACTTTTGAAGTTAAAAGTAATTTATAGATACTAAATTATGTGTACTTTGGGACATATGCAAGCTCATTGCCTGCTATATTGCATTATTCTTACAATGACATTAATTAGTTATAGGAGAACACTGGATACTTCTTTAATCCAAGACATGTATGTGTTATCGAATAACTAGAAAATTAGATTGAAATATCAAATTAAGTAACAAAAAATTAAGATTTAATTGGTGAAATCCACTTTGTTCGAATTGAATCAAATTTAATACAATAGTCAAATATAAAATTAAAAAATTATAAAGTTTATGCATTATTAATTTATTAAATTTATAGTTTAAGTCTATAAATAAATGCTAACTCAAATTAAACAAAGTAGTATTATGTTTTATTATTATTATGAACTATAGTTGAAATCAATGTTTTATGAACTAAACTGGACCATTCGAATCAACCTTAATTATTAGGAGTTGGCCAACCTTTTGGTTTGATTTGCTTTATGTTTATATAAAAGCTACTTGGTTCATTAATAAACTAGTTGATTTTATACATCGTAAATAATGTTTCAAATTTACAAAGTTATTTCAAATTCTTTCTTCAATCATACTTCCTTTAGATCCCTTCTTCAATCAGATTTCCTTTAAGTCCCTTCTTCAATCATACTTCATTCTCTTTAAATTTGAAATCTTTGCATCTCCTACTTTAATTAATTTTCTTTAATGTTTCAATTCTATTTCAATTGAATCTCTTTTAGTGTTTATGTTATATGTACTTTTGTTGAAGCAACATTGATCTCAAACCCATAAGCATACTTGGTGAGTCTAACTTTGTTAACACTCTTTTAGGTAAGATTTCATCTTATAAAGGCTCATTTGACCATTTGAAGTGGAGTAGACGAGGAAAACTGGGCTTTTGTTTTTTTGGGACAAAATTTATATTTGTTAATTAGTTTTTAGTAAAGACCTAGGAGAGTTTGATAAGTGAGTGCACTCAAGTTCTCTCCTTTCCTTCACCATTGAATTACTTATAAGGAATAAATATATAGGTAGAGTTTCTTTCATCATATAAATCCCTTAAAACTCTCATATGATAGAGTGTTTTGTTGTGTGATCTTAAACGTTGAATCTTTAGATAAGTTATGCATATATGACAAGGTTTTTATTGATTGAGTTATTTGTGTAGGTTCTCATATTAGGTGGGCTTTGATGTTTGATCAAGTGTAACCATAAATAGATGGCATTCGGAGTTTTATGCATTGAATTATATTAAGGTATTTGGCTTGCTGATGATGGAAAGAACTTTTTATTTTGTCACGCAATTGTCTAACATCCTGCCCAACAATTTACATTCCTCGTAGTTGTGGCTACTTGCACTGAGATTTCATAGGTGAATCAAGAGAAGCGTGTTAATGGGTTATTCACAAAGTCTGGAGATTTTGTGAGAAATTTTATTGTTGGTTTTTATGATAATGAACTATGTCTAAATTAGTTTATAGAATTTTTTTAGAGTCAGTTAATATAAATAACAAATTTATCTTTCTTATAGATATTAATGTCGTAGTTATTTTACAAAGAGCAAAAGAACTTTTAATCTACTTTTGACTATTTTGGTAGATATTGTAAACTTTTTTCTGTATTTTTCATGTTGAAATTATAATGGAGAATATAGAATCATTAGAAAAAATATTCGGCAAACTTAACATCTTTTACTCGTGGTAAGATTGATTTAGCATAGAATTAATTTTCTTTTATTAAACATATGATTAAAATATTCAATATAACAGTATGTTTTTGTGGTAGAATATTTAAAAAAGGAGGAATTTATTGTTGGCCCCGAGTCTCGGTCCTTATTTTGTGGTGACAAGACGCCAAAATTGGGGGACTTTTAAAATAAAATAAATAAAACTACGATAAAGATAAAAAGAACTCAAGGTGGGAGTAAAAATAAATACACAAACAAATAAAATAAAATAGCATAAAATAAAATAGACATGAAAATAAATCAGATTAGGAGTCGAACAAATAAACAAACCAATAATAAATAAAATAAAAAAAGATAAAAAGTGAAAAAGTCACGGGCGTGACTTTGAAAATGTCACGGGTGTGAGAGGAGGGAGTCGCGGTCATGCTTGTGCACAATTGCGACTTTTAATGAACAGTGGCAGAGCACGATCGCGACGTTCATGAAAAATTGGGGTTGTCACGATCATGCATGTGCATGATCGTGCAACCCCGACCACACACTCCTCCTTCAATTTATCATAATTTTCAATCTCGAAGTCCAAAAATTATAAACTTTATGTCATTAAAAAGCTAAGAGAAAGATCTACAATTTTTATGAAGACAATTTTGTCAAATTTTGCCTAGGTCAATATAGTTTATTCATTAAAATTCAGAACACATTTTCATTCCCTATTTTCTCTCTACTGTCAATATACATTCTTACAAAAACAAAAGACCTGAATCCAACAAACACAATTCATACATATAAGACTCCTAACAAAACAGACTCCCAACCTAATAGTTTACTTAAGAAGAATTTATCCCAAAACCATTAAACAACTAACAATTTATTCCCAACACAATTAACACGTAACAAAGAAGAAAATTTCTGCATTTATTCAAGGAGAAGTTTTCCAGCCCTTCTTTCATTCATTTCTCAACAAGACAGAGTTTCATCTCTCAATCAAAGTAACGTTTATAAATAACTTCAATTACATATTAAAAGTCAAAACATTAGCATAATCTAAAAATACAATCATGAATGCTCGTACCTAACATGCTTATAAAGCTACCAAAAATTTCTGAACTAACTTAATTATAAAAGATGGAAATTCTTGGAGTCAGCCAAAGTTTTTGCAAGGTTCACTATTGATCTGCTGATTTTGCACTTGAGGAGTGGAAAATGATGGGGTAAGCTGCAAAGCTCAGTGGCTAATATGCTTATAGCCATTGGTGATGAGCCACAAACAATCAAGCACATATATATACATATATAGC
>JANQAP020000014.1:1751322-1768994 GCA_026874005.2 Erythroxylum coriaceum
TTTATAATCTCATAAACAGTATCTTTCACCTCAAAATGATGAAAATAATTCAAATATATAAGTGTAGCCTAAGAAATAAAATAGAACTTACCTATATGAATATAACAAGAATAATAATAACAACATCTCAGTGAAAGTTCGCTAATATCTAGGGTCTAGAAAAGTTCAAAAATATGCAGCCTTATTCCTAACTGGTAAAGAGACTATTTCTGATAGATCCACATAAAAAAATTTATTAAAATAATAAAGTAATAATAATTAAAGAAATACATAAACAAGAAATAAGATAAGTAAATAAATAAATAAGCAAGTTATTACAAGAAAAGTTTAAGCTAAATAACTAAAAGAAAAGTATTATATATTAAATATTTATGCTAAATATAAGACATAAGACTTTACAAGAATATTTAAAAAACATAAGAGAAAAAGAAATACTTCTCTATATGATATCCTCTCATATCTTAATACGCTAAAATTTTTTATCAAGAGTCCTATTTTTGGTAATTTCCACCATCCATATCATTCATGATCACCCCCTACTATCAGTTTTTTCTTAAGCTTTAATATCTCAGCATTTGATGATGGTGAAGGAGTAGGAGAAATTTCCCAGTTTACAGTGATTGTTTGACGGCCATGGAGATAAAGCAGCAATTATGCGTTTGTTAACACGAAAATAGACTGCAGATGCCGCTGACAAGAATGTGGATAAAGCTGGCTTGGCTATCATTGCAGAGTGGTAAGTCTCAGGAGCAGAGAGAAATTAATCTTGGAGGTTTTCAGGACAAGAAAGATACGTGTCGTTGTTGCAACACATGTAAACTCATCGTCTTGGACGAACTGGTCGTGTCGGACTGCATCCTTGAAGCTCCAGGACTCCCATATCTTTTTGAAAGCTTATGTCTCCCAAGTTCGAAGTTTAAACCTGGAAAATGACCCTTTTTGCGCATTGATTGGAAATGCAGATGTAACTTTGTGGTAACATCTTTTTACTAGGAGAGCCAGCAATATTTGGGATCACAACCATCAACACCTTTATTTTTTGTAGTGGTAATTTTGTTTACTCTTTGTTTTGACCTCAACACTCGAATAAATACAACAAACAAACCAGCAAATCAACAGAAAGTAGTTCCAACAAAACTGCTTAATACGAATTCTAATTATATCTTTTATTTCTCTTTGGCCATAATAAGGAAAGCTAGCGTTTAGAGTATATTTAATTACCTAACACTTCATACTGAAACTAAAGACCTAGCAAGGCTAAAGAAATTAATTATGTTAATACAGGAAAAGCAGAACAAAAAGACAAAAGAAGATTCCAAGAATTATATTAACAAGTAAGATTATCTCCAGGAGCAACACCAAGTTGGCTGCAATACTCTTGATAATACTCCACACGAGACTGAACTCTAGCAGGATCCGCACCATCACACTCAAGCCTGCCATTAATGGCTCGAATGGTCGCCCCGAATCCTTGGCCTAGAACTGGTTGGACATTGTTCATCCAATACCACAGGGCGGTCTTAAACGAGATTACAGGGTCAGTGGCCACTGTTTCAGGCGAGTTCAAACCGTCGAATCCGATGCTCTCTCCAGCAGGTCCATAGTTGAAGTTCCAGGATAGTTGAATCGGTCCTCTGCCATAATACCCTTTGCTGGGATTGCATGGATATTGCGTGTTGTCCTCGTCACAATAGTCCTTCGATGGACCATCAATCTCTTCTATGTAGCAAAAGTCTGCAAACACAAAAACATTTTCCTCCTAAGTTAACCAAATAATTAAGCCACTCGATTGTATCAATATGCATATAGATTGTGTGTGGAGAAAAAGGTTCGTGAAGGTGAAAACTTACGTCCAGTCTCATGAGTGGCATGTGCAAAGAAAGCTGCGATTTCACGCTTAGAGTCATCAACGGAACCAACCCTACCGAACCTCTCATACGAGTTCAAAGCTTCAAGAAATTTGTCACGCGAGTAGAAACTCTTCCCAGCACAACTTGCATCGGCTTGGTCTATTATTCCATTGAAAAAAGCAGCGGTCACAATCTCAGGCACTGAGACATCATTAGTAGGAGGAGCAGATTGACATGGACCTTCTCTGCATCCTGTTCCACAGTACTCGTTGGTGGTACCGCAGTAGCCCCACCTGCTACAACACTGATCGGAGGCACAACCGCAGTTCTGAGCATCAACATAACCGAAAAGAACACATCCCACTATAGGAAGAACAGACAGAAGCTTTCTTGGAGAGACTGCCATTGATGTATGTGAGCAGATAGCCTGGGGGTAGATGTACTTATAGTGGTTGTTCGTAGATTGTTACGAGTGTTGCTAATTTGAACACGGAGACAATCAAGAGTGTGCGTAGAATTCGGATAATGTTGGCTTTGACTTTGGCATGGTTGACATTTATCAAGTGAATTGCCACGTACTTTTGACGCTTCTTGGTCGTAGCTTTGAAAAGTCTTACTTGATATCCAATGTGTTACTTTTCTAGACCATTTTGGCGAGTTATACACTGATCAAGACGATTCTCAACTCTAATCGTATGTTTCAAAGTTTAAAGTACGTGTAGATAATTGAAGTAAATTATAAATAATGTCGATATAATTAATAACAAAATAGAATCGCATGTCACAATTCTATAGTTTAAGTAAAATTTATAAAAAATTAATACGGTCAAGTGTTAATGGACGTATGATTAACAAATTTTCCGTTAATTAAACCTGCGTACATTATTATCTACTTATTTCTGAAATGGTCAATATCGCATGTATCTGTGCAACTGCGCGTGCCGCTATCTAATTTCTCTACTTTTGACTATTGTTAGTATTCATTTGTTCTACGAAAAAGAAGTCGAAGTGGACTCCTACAATGCAAATCCAATTA
The DNA here is from genome assembly GCA_026874005.2 of Erythroxylum coriaceum. Classification (NCBI taxonomy): domain Eukaryota; kingdom Viridiplantae; phylum Streptophyta; class Magnoliopsida; order Malpighiales; family Erythroxylaceae; genus Erythroxylum; species Erythroxylum coriaceum. The sequence continues at coordinate 1,754,209 of JANQAP020000014.1, forward strand.
ATACTCATCTCCACCAAAACTAAAGTTGATATACAACTGCCAAATGCATTGAATAAGTCAGATTTCAGAGTAGGTCAAATCCAGGAAAAGTAGTAAAGAAAATTGAAGTTCGTTTTGCCAACCCTTAATTTTGGAGAGAAAATGTATTCTAATGAGTAATGAATTTTCAATGATGTATTTTGGGGGAGAAGGCTCCAACTAATTATCATCTAGTCCAAAAATAATAATTTCAACTGAAAAACTAAAAAACTATTGTAGCTCCTCTTTAACTGCATCAAATAAATGTATGCACATTTTTTAGTTATACTTATTGGATAAAGAAAAGTTTAAAAACTTTAAATTGTTAAAATATTAAAATAATATTTTCCATTAAAATAACTTTCAATACTATTACATAGACAAATGTGTTCGTTGACTTAATTTGTTCCGTGATGATAACTTTTGATTTACATGTATCTAAACTATTCAATCTTTGTAGATAATATTACTATTCAATGTTTGTTGATAAGCTTGGATCAAAATAGATCAAATTATTACCCATAACATAATCTGCAATTCTCTTTTTGATTATGTTTTTACTTGTATATAAAGACTCAAAGCCCTTCACAAAATGGAATAGAAAACAACCACATTCTTTAAGACTCTACTTACTGTATCATGGTATCATAGCTCACTCCCATTTTTTAGCCACTTCCCTTTCATTCTTAAAATCCTTACTACATTTGTCCAAATTTATTAATACACAGAAAAAACCCACAAACAGATAATTTGCATTACCAAATTCACATATTCGACAACCAGTCACAACTTCGATTTCAACTATAGCAGAATTTGTTACTCCCAAAATATAACAAATACCAGCTTTTTCACACATCTAAACATTACCATCTAGTCAATTACTCATATCAACTACACACCCTTACAGAAACATCCATAACCTCATTATTTGTCCAAAACTCCCTACATCAATACAAAAACCTCGCCTTCATTCCATCACCATTTCATCAATTCCAGTTATGGTAGAACACACCACCCCAATTTTACCCTTCAACCAATTAACTAATTTCCTTACCACACCCCTAGACACTACCAATTACCTGATATGGAAAAATCAAGTCCAAGGTGTTGATTAACTAATTTTGAGTTAGTCAATATTGTAATAACCGTAAGTGTATCGATAATACAAGTCAATCCCACAATGATTATGAATACTACCTTTCCTCTGTTAGCTAGCCTAAGGATTGATTTTAGATTTTTAATTAAAAGAAACTAAACTAAGCAAGTAAAAAAAATAGGTAACGAAATTGAACAGAGAGTTCAGGAAGTGCTAGGAAATTATTGATATCGAGTAATTAGTATCTAGATTTCGAATCCCCCTAAACCCTTAATAGATTGACCTTTTATTATGTAATTATTTTGATGATTTATTAGACTGGAAAGACTTATACGGTATGCTAGTAGCTGACCTTGAGTCTACTAACAACTAATCCTAAAGACTCAGGTTAAATTTTATAGGATTCTGTTACCATTTTATGAATCCTTCTATTAGGTTTGATCCCAAGCCAAAAGATTTATGTTATCCTATCTCTAGGGTTATAATAAACTCTTTCCAATTATCATGGATTTATTCAATCTATGATTTCTTAATCATTATGTATGAAATCAGATTATGGTCTAATAATTCAGATTACTAAAATGTAAAGAAAATAGATAATTAGATCGCAACAAATCAATCAAACAATTGCATTAACAAAATAATTAACATATGTTAAGGTATCTAAATAGGGTTCATTTAACCTAGATACTAATGAAACAATTAATTACACATTGGCAAATACAAAATTAGATATACATATACAAAAAACTGAATCGAAAACAATAGAATCATAATTCTAAATTTCCCTGATTGTTCTATATCGAGTATTCTGGCGATGAGATGTTTGATCTTATATTCTGGTGGATTCGTCAATAAAATCTTCGTGTCTTCCTCTCCTCCAGTTCAAAATCACCTCTAGAATCCTTAGAACGTTTCCTGCCGCCTCTCTTTATCATTGCCTCTAAAAAGCGTCTTTTATTTGGAACCTTAGGATGTTAGGTTATGTACGGTCTTTTGCACGGTTGTGCATCAGACCTTGCATAAACAAAATTCTCTGGCTATCACGAAAGTGCACGACCTCAAAGAAGTGAACGATCATATGCATGCCCATGCCTCCCTTCAGATTTTTGAATCTTCTTTTTATGCCATGTTTTCGTCCAAATTCTTCTCCTTTAAGTCCATTAAGGCAATTATAATTTGTAATACACACTTAAGATGAATTAAGTACCAAATATATACCAAAAGTAATATATATCAAGCGAAAACACATCAAATATGGAGTTAAAATATGTTCAATTATGCATCTATCAAATATTCCTACACTTAAGCTTTTGCTTGTCCTCAAGCAAACTATAATCAAAATTATATATTTTACAACATCAATCCATCACCAATCTTATTTTTTCCATTCATGCTATACATCATTATATCCTATCGAATCAAATTAATATACAATCAGAGTCAAGTTGTCCGAAAATTAATTTGCTAAGTAATATTAATAATAATCACATCAACAATTGCATTGAAATCAAAAGCATATCTTTTTACACCCTTACTAATATTTCACTTAATGCACTTAAGTGTTTAGGGTGAAAAGCATCAAAACTCTCAATCAATACATAACAGAATTCTTACCATATGCTTTCAATAAAAGGACATTTCCACCACTTATGTACAAACTAGAAACAAAAATTAAAAGGTCTTTGTGTAAGTTGTAGTACAACTTAGGTACGATATGATTGGGGCAATAATAGGGTTTAAGTGAAGGAAATTTACTACACAATATATTTCAAGACTTGTTTACAAGTATACATACATGTCCTTTTAATGCAACTCTATTGGTACCATAAACTTATTTATTTTTCTTTTATGCTTTTTTTCACAAAATTCCAATAAGTACCACAATTCAACAAATATTGGACCTCTCACAAATTTCAAGTGTTAATAAGTAAATAATGTAAATAACCTTTAAGGTTTAAAACAATAAAAATGCCTTTAAAGAAAAATAGGATAAAGGTTAATATGTTGGTGAAATCAATGAAAAAAACTAAGACTCAACATTGTTATTCCTAAAGGTAACTTTTACGAGTATGATCATTTTCAAAGAAATAGGCTAAGCAAGTTAGTGAATCTAAGTGTCTTTATCATATTAATGATTCTAATTTAAAAAATATGGTCTCGATATGCATAATAAAAATAAGTTCTAGAATTATCCTACTGTACATGATATCGCACACATGAAAGAATAACAAGAGCTTTAAAATTTTTGAAATTTCTTAGGCTCAAAAGCTCACAAAAAAAATTAGGTATATATGTGTGTAAATAATATGAAATTTCATTTAACTTGAATATTTCAATGATTACAAAAATATGACTTCGAAAACTAATTTTGTTCTAACAATCATCCTTTTGCGTACCAATTCAAATCAACATTTAACAAAAACATATAATACTCATGGAAAAATTCAACCAATTCATGATATCAGTTAATAAAATTTGTAATTAGGATTATAATACGCTCGAAGAAATCAGTTAAATTTTTATTAAACCCATCCCCACATTTAAAATGGAACATTGTCCTCAATGTACATAATACAAGTAGATATGCCAGTGAGAGGGTATTTTGATACTTTCCTGATTATGACGATTTCTTGATTTGGTTCCATCCAATGTGAGATTATATCCTTGCAAAATATGGAAGAAAAGGATAAAAAGAAACCGAAAATAACATAACAGAAAATAAAATCCTATACTAACATGAAAGCATAAACAAAATAATATTGAAATTGAAATAAAATTAAAACTAACTCATGAGTTGCCTCCCATACAACGCTTCTTTAACGTTAGTAGCTCAACTTGACCTGCACGTTTAACATCATCCTAGATCAATAATTAGCAGCTTGCTTCCACCCTTTGCTTTACAAAGTAGTTTCATAGCCTATAAACAAGCAACCTGTTGCAAGATAACAACAAGGAAATACTTTATTAAATTAATAAATCCAATTTCAAGCAATAATGCCCTTTTTAGTGACAAAAATATTAATAAAAGGGAGAATAAAAAAACTCTTTGAATCATCAGGTAACTTAAACAGTTTGTTTTCAAGGAAGTGGGAACCCTTTGTACTTAATTTACTACCAACACCTCATCACTAGTTTCCTTACTTGGTTCCTCTGCTGGTTCTTCCTCAACCTCCTCTAGCCTCTCGTCTTCTTCTTGGGCAAAGACTTCTGGCTTATCTTCTTCAATTCACTTTTTCCATTCCTTTACTTTCTCTTCTTGGATGGAGATTTCTTCTTCTTCTATATTTGCTGCCTCTTTCATATTTTTGTCCTCCTTTATGAACAACAATATTTACCTCCTCATTTTCTTGGAATGCCTCTTCATCCATAAAGCCAACTGTCATCTTTTCTTCACTCTGTTGCGTTAATAGGCACAAGTAGTGTTCTGTGTTATGCTCAAGATATTTAGGTGCAGAAACTCTTTCTTTAAATTCGCATCTGCTAGCTTTAAGTTCAGCAAGGTATTATATTAATTTAATTGTAAGACTTTCTTCTTCTTCCTAAAGCTCTTTTAGAATGTCCCTCCATTCATGAAGCTACCTCTTATCTTTTTCTTACCTTCAAATTTGTGTCGGTCAGCTTTCATTTCAACAATTAATTCAATTAATTTATCTCTAAGCTCGTCGTGATTCTTCAGAGTGATTGCCATTCCATGTTCTTTAACATCCATTTCAATAGGACTAGGCATACTCCCTTAGATCTTGTCAGATAATATGTTTGCCAATTGGCCCATCCGATTCACCAGTCTCTTCTTCGTGATGTTTCATGATTGAATCTTAAATAAAATCAGCCATTATATCTTCCAAAGTTGGCTTGTTAACTAGAGACGCTTGGTGTTGTAAATATCCAACTAAAGCGTAATCGTTCCATCCATAAGCGTAAGAATTGCTCTATTTTGAATTGTAGCTATTCTCGTATATTGCACCATGAGGCTGATAACACATGTTTGGTCGCCTATATGTATACGTTGGTGCTCGACATTCATGATTATAGTGATAACTCCCACTAATGTCGTGACACGACCTAAACATTAGTTGTGGTTTTGAAAATATGTGAGAACACCCCTCTCTTCAATATGGTGATGATATAGATCGTGAAGACATATTCTGGCTACCACAAAAGTCTCGTCTGCTCCATCCTTTCATTATAAGTTGTGGCTATGACAATAAGTCGTAATTCTTAGTATAAACCACAAACCCAAGATCAAGTAGAGAAATTTAAAAGATAATTAAATTAGTAAGTCACAAATATAATAAGATACAATAAATTAAATTAATACAAAAGTAAAATTAAAATAAAAAATAAAAACAAAGATAAAAAAATATAAATGAAAATGACTAGAATAATAGCATTCAAGCTTTCCTAATATCAAAATCTGCAGCAACGGTGCTAAAAACTTGATTGAATAATTTTGAGTTAGTCAATATTGTAATAACCGCAAGTGCACGACATAGCTATAGTCAGTATCAGCAAGTACAGGTCAATCCCATAAAGACTATGAATACTAGTAATTACCCTTCCCTTATTGTCTAGCCTAAAGATTAATTTTATATTTTTAATTAAAAGAAACAAAAACTAAACAAGTAAAAGAAAATAGGTAACAAAATTGAACAGATTCAAAAAACACCAGGAAATTATCGATATCGAGTAATTAGTATCTAGATTTTGAATCCCCCTAAAATTTAACACATTGACCTTTATCATGCAATTGTTTTGATGATTTATTTAACCGTGGACACTCTTATGGTACTAATAGCTAACCTTGAGTCTACTAATAACTAATTCTAAGGTTTCTAACCAAATTACTTAGGTTAAATTTTATAGGATTGCATTACCGTTTTATGAATCCCACTATAGGTTTGACCCTAATCTAGAAAATTTTTTTCATCCTATCTCTAGGGTTGCAATTAACTCTTTCCAATTATCATGGATCTATTCAAACTTAGGATTTCTAAATCATTATGTATGAATTCAGATTATGGTCTAATAATTCGGATTACTAGAACATAAATAAAACAAATAATTGGTTTGTAACAAATCAATCAAACAATTGCATTAAAAAAATAATCAACACAGATTAAGGTATCAAATTAGGGTTTATCTAACCTAGATCATATTGAAACAATTAGTTACATATTGGCGAATTCGAAATCAGATATACATATACAGAAAACTGAATCGAAAACAACAAAATCATAATTCTAAATCTCCCCGATTGTTTTGTATCAAGTATTCTGGCAATGTAGATGTATAATCTTGTATTTTAGTGGATTAGTCGATAAAATCTTCGCTTCTTCCACTCCTTTAACTCAAAATTGCCTCTGTAATCCTCAGAATGTTTCCTATTGCCTCTCTTCTCTATTAACTCTAAAAAACATCTTTTATTTGGAATTCTACGTTGTTGTATTGCGAAAGTGCACGATCTCGAAGAAATGTATGGTCATGTGCACATCCGTGCATCCCTTCAGATTATTGAATCTTTGTTTTACGACATATTTTTGTCTGAATTCTTCTCCTTTAAGTCTATGAAGGCAATTATAATCTGTATACATACCTGAGATGAATTAAGTACCAAATATATACCAAAGTAATAAATATCAATCGAAAACACATCAAATATAGGGTAAAAATATGTTCAATTGTGCATATATCAGTTGTTCTCTCCACTCGTGATCTTTTTGGCCATATTGATGGCACTTTCATCTCCCCAGATAATACCACATCTTTAGAATTTGTTAAATGGTAGAAATTTGACCACTTAGTTTACTATTGCTTTATAGTCTCCCTCTCCAACACCATCTCCTGCCTAACTCTTAAGTGCACCATTACTCTTGACCTTTCGCTCGTCTTTGAATGACACTTTCTCTAGTAATCCTCTTCTTAGCATCGCTTCTTCGACATAAGGTTCATACGATCATGAAAGGCGCTTCCTTGGTCTTTGATTTTCTAAACATTGTCTTTACCGTCGCCAAGGAACTCGCAGTTATTGATGACCACATATTTGATGACAACCTTGTCTTATTCACCCTAATGGCCTCCTATCTGAGTATGAGTCATTTGTCACTGCAATCAAGCACCACGACTCTCTTCTTACCTTCTCATATCTTCAGGCTCGACTCCTTATCCGTGAGCACTGTCTTCTAGCTTATCACTTTTTTGGCATTCCCTTCATTAAAGCGGCTCTTCTGGTTTCTCAATCTGGTAATGGCGTGAGTCATCCACCAAGCACCTGGCGCTGACACTCTTCCTCTAGTGGACACGGGTGATTAGGTGGTAGATGCTCTAATTGGATTTGTAACCTTAATGGGTTCTCATCTTATGAACCCTGGTGGGCTGGCCCATATTCACCCATCCCATATCAGTCCATTCCTATACCAAATTATAACCCATCCCAATAGTCTTCGTAATATTTTAGTAGTTCCACACCTCACTATAAAATTGTTATCTGTTGCTAAATTTGTTATTGATAATTCATGTCTCATTGAATTTAATCCAATTGGTTATGTTGTGAAGGATCTTCAAAATAAGATAGCACTCCTTACAGGTTACATCCACAATAATATCTATCCAATAAAGATTCCACTACACTTCCAAAATCCTATTGCTTACGTGGTCACCCCATCTTCACTCAATCTTTGGCATCAACGTGATGGTCATCCATGTCGTTCTACACTTTCTAAGTTATCTAAGTCTTTAAGTGTTAGTTCAAATATCGTGACTCCTTGTATTTACTTGTTTTCAAGTAAAAAGTGTACGTCTTCCCTTTTCACATTCTTCTCGTTTTTCTACCACCCCCTTTACAACTTATTCACTGTAATATTTGGGGACCTTACCTATCTTATTCATTGTTTGATTATCGTTATTTTATTCTTTCCATCGAGGACTTGGTAAATATTACTAGATTTTTCCCTTTGTTCACAAATCTCATACTCTGCATATTTTTCAAACTTTCAAAACTACAATTGAAAAATTATTCTCCACCCACATCAAACAATTTCAAAGTAATGGAGCCCTTGAATTCATCAAAGGAACCTTTGCTCAATACCTTACCACCAATGGCATCAATTACAACATTTCCTATCCCTACACTCTTCAACAAAATGGTCTTGTTGAACGCAAAATTCGTCATATCACTGAAACAAGTTTTACCCTTCTTCTTCATGCCTCTCTTCCTAAAGTCTTCTGGTTCTCCACTGTTGTTTACCTTATTAAACTCTTACCCACTCTTATTCTCAATAACAACTCCCCTAATGAATTACTATTCACCTCCCCACCAAATCTTTCTAATTTATGAGTTTTTGGATGTATTTACTTTCCTTTTCTTGGTTCCACTGGCCCTGATAAACTCACGCCCAAATCCACTCCATGTGTCTTCCTTGGCTATTGTTCTCAGTATAAAGGTTATCACTACTTTGATCCTCAAACATCCAAACTTTATATTTCTCGCCATGTTCGTTTCCTTGAACATTGATTTTCTTTATGCTTATTCTCTACCCACATTGTCTAAATCCTCAAAGACTACACTTCACTCACTTCACTTACCTTTCACTCCACTCTGTCCATAGTCTTTACCACTAAACTCTGTACCTCCTCCACCACCTCATTAAACCTAATCTTCCCATCCAATGGTCACACAGGCCCATACTCTTCGATCATTTTCTTACCACATTACCTACTCTATGCTTACCAAATCTTCTCCTGAAGCTATATGCATTACCCAGGTAAATAAATTTCCTCATTGGCATCAGGTTATGCTTCATGAGTTCACTGCTATCCATCGCGGTGATACTTAAACTATTCTCTTTCACTAAATGTTAACATTGTTTGTTATAAATGGGTATTTTACACCAAATGTAATCCTAATGGTGTTATTCATTATTGGAAAGCTCGTATGGTTGCTAAAGGTTTTCACTAAGCTCTAAAGGTTTTCACTAAGCTTCTGATATTGATTACACTGACAACTTCAGTCCTGTTGTTAAACCCACTACCATTCGTCTCATCCTTAACACTGCTGTTTCTAAAAATTGGTCAGTCTACCAACTTGATGTTAATAATGCCTTTCTTCATAGTCATCTTCATAAACAATTCTTCATGTCCCAGCCACCTGGTTTTCAAGATCATCATTATCCTAATCATGCCTGTAATCTTCATAAAGTCCTTTATGATCTCAAACAAGCTCCTAGAGCTTGGTTTCATTTTCTGATTTAGAAACTTCTTGACCTACACTTTACTTCCTCCAAATCTGACCCTTTTCTCTTCATTAATACCAATTCCTCTCAAATCACATTTGTCTTAGTTCATGTGGATGATATTTTGGTTACCAGTTCATCTCCATCCTTTATCTCTTCCCTTATTCAAAATCTTCATTCCACTTTCTCTATTAAAGACTTAGGCCTGCGACATCATTTTCTTGGTTTTGAATCCATTTGTACATCCACCGGTATTCTCCTTACCCAAACTAAATACACTAGTGATCTTCTTATTCAGATAGGTCTTGATCATTCCAAACCTGATCACACTCTGATTACTTTGTCTCTCCCTCTATCCAATAATCATGACATACCCCTTTCTAATCCCTCTAAGTACCGAAGCACTATTGGCGCTCTTCAATATCTCTACCTTACTCACCTTGGCACTCAATTTATTGGGAATAAATTCTCCTAGTTTCTACATTGCCTTACTGATGTGCATTGGATTGTCATTAAATGGACTCTCTGTTATCTTCACTCCACTTCATCTCACGATATTTACTTTCTTAGATCCTCGTCACTTTAATTACAAGCCTACTGTGATGTTGATTAGGCTAATTGTCTGACAATCCTCACTCTACTTCTAGATATTGCATCTCTCTTGGGCCTAATTTAACATCTTAGAGTTCTAAGAAACAATCTACTATTGCCAAATCTAGTATTGAAGCTAAATATCGGAGCATTGCTCTATCCCTTTTGGAACTTCGTTGGATCAATTCTCTTCTAGGAGAAATTGGTTTCTTCAATGTTACACCCACTCTCTGCTATAATAATCTTGGTTCTTCATTCCTTGCTTCTAATTTGATCACTCATGCTTGTACCAAACACATTGAAATTGATATACATTTTGTACATGACTTGGTGGCTAATAAAGCACTTTTCATCAAACATATTGCTTCTACTCCTCAAATTGCTGATGTTATGACCAAGCCTTTATCCTCTCCAGCATTCCATCATCTTCGTCACAAGCTAACGATTACTATCCATCATGAGCTTTAGGGGGGCTGATAATGTTTAATTTACATATATCTTAACTATTCAATCTTTGCAGATAAGATTACTATTCAATCTTTGTAGATAAGCTTATATCAAAATAGATCAAATTATTAGTTGTAGTATTATTTGTAGATCTCTTTCTAATTTTGTTTTTACTTGTATATAAAGGCTTACAGGCCTTTCACAAAATGCAATGAAAAATAACCACATTCTTTCAAACTCTGCTTACTTATCACACGGCTTAGCTAATTACATCCTGATGATTACTATAGAACTTTATGGTTTAAAGCGAGAGAGAACGAGTAAAAAAAAACCTTAATTGTGTGAGAAAAACTGTATTGATTACTTTGATTAAAATTAACGAATGTTATATCGAAGATGATGTCAAAAAATAGTTCTACTAATAGAGCTTTTTTGCATTCCTCAAGTAATTAATGGGCTTTGAGCTGCTTGTTTATATGTGTAAAGTACAAGAAATGTTTGAGCTTTAAATTTTAAATTATAAATTACAAATGGTTACACAATATCATATAATTATAAGTAATACATGATAATTATAGTAAATTGTATTTTAAAATCTTGTTTATATAATTTATGCAAGTTTCCCAATTCTCTAATTGATTACTTGCGTATTTTTTATTGAATAAATTTTATAGGCCTACGCAAGATGTATATATGTATGCAATTTTATTTTTGTTCCAATATTACGAGTTTACCTTTCACAATCTGATGCAAATGCAAATCAACTTCATTGTAATGGGTCAAGGTTTCGATATCAGATCATAGGCTGCAAGTCATTGTGTTTATTATTACTAATGTGGGTATAATTGTAAATTATAGATCATAATGCTTTACGACCATCAAACATTTTGCTAATAGACTGCAATACTTTAGCTTGATCACTGTGTACTAACCGGGATTACAAATTGCCCATAATAATTGTATTTTTTATGAATTTAGATAATAAATTTTTTGATTTATTAAAAAAATTAATTTTCTTAATTAAATTTAGAAAAATATTTTTCTACTAATTAAGAAAATTGAGCTTTCTTTAATATTTTAAAAAATAATTTTCAACTTGTTAAGGAAAGAATTTCTATTTAATTAAGAAACTAATCTCTAAATGAATAATAAAATCAATTTCTTAATTAAATTTTAGTTTTCTAATTAATAACAAGTTATTTCTATTTAAATTGGAAATATTTTTTTATTGGATTAGAATGTTTTACTTGTTCAATTTTGAAAATTGAGTTTTTCTAAATGATAGAAAGTAAGAAAAGTAATTTATTGAAATTTGTTTTCAATTAAATTTTATTAAAGGAGTCAACAAAATTGGAAATAGTTTCCAATTAAATTTGAATTTTTTTCAAATCAAATTAAAATTTTATTTGATATAAGAATTTAATTCAATTAAGAATCGATGGTTTTAATCTAATTTAATTATCTAAAGAGTTGAAAATATTATTTTAGATTATGAAGATTAAACTAAACTTGATATTTCATACACATAATTTGATTATATACTAATATGAGAAATTACATGATATTAATATATTTTAATGCATATTGATTTCTTGCTTTTTATATAAGATATTATTACATGTAATTTTGTGTTTGATAAGATGAATAAAATTAAATTTCTCGTTAAAATATTATATTTTAAACATATTGTTGCCTTCTATTGTTATAAGAATAAAGGGTTAAATTCATAGGACTCCCTGGAACTTGACAAACTACCACATTAACGACTCATTTTTAAAAACTATCAAATACTACTCCTATATTTTAGTTAATCTGTCATTGATTCCCCCTCTAGTCAAAATACTACTAAGAAACCTAATTATCTTATAAAAAATGACCATTTGTCATCATCGCAGTCTATGTGGCAAAAATGTGCCACATAACCAATGACGTTGTGTGGTTTATTTAACCCATATGGTATTTGGCTTCATAGGGCGTCATTTACCATACCTTACACAACACTGCACAAAGAAAAAGAGCAAGGATTGGCAATATTTCTCCCAAATAGAAGCAAACCTAGGGTTTGTCGATTGGGAAGTGATTAAGGGAACGAAGATTCAATTGTAGGTCTTGTTCCCTTTTTCTCTCCTTTTGTTTTAACTCCAAAAGTTTTTAGGAAATATTAAGCCCAATCAGTTTATAAAAGGATTCATTATTTGTATATTTTTGGTGTTAATTTATTATGTTAGTCAAATTTTGAATTAGTTTGTAAATGAAAAATTACTCTAGATGAAAAAAACGTAAGCTGTTGGAAATACAAGAAAGTGAATAGTTAGATTTACATGATTTGATTTATGTTTAAGTTTCACCTATCATGTTATTGTTTTAGTTTTGAAATTTAGAAACCTAGCGATATTAAGTAATTCAAGAAGCTTATGTTCTTATGGTGTTTTGGTTATTGTGAAATTGAGATTCGATTGTAGGTCTTGTTCCTTTATTATCTCCTTTTACTTTTAATTCCAAAAGTTTTCTTTTAAAAAATGTTAATCTCAATCAATTTATAAAAGGACTCATTATTTCTATGTTTTAGTTTTGTTAATTTCTTTTGATGTTTAAATTTTGAATCAGTTTGTTAATGAAAATTAATCTGAATAAGGAAACTTGAGTTATTAGGAATGTTAGAAAGTGAATAGTTAGGGTTATATAATCTTATTTATATTTAAGTTTAACCTATTATATTGTTGTCTAGTTTTGAAAGTGTAAGTTGTTAAGCAATTTCAAAAGCTTATGTTATGTGATGTGGGATATTGTTACAAAATTAATCCTGAGACTCTAAAGTAGAGCCAAAATTTTCATGTTTTTCTTAAAGTGATCATTTAAATCATAAGTAGGAGTTTATGTTAATCTATATACTTATTATAGATTAATGAGCTCTTATGTGTGAAAAGATGAATATATGTAATATGAGAAGGAAGACAACATGAGAATAACCCAAGTATGATGGTTTATTCTCACACACACACACATACACACACTGATATATATATATATATATATACTAGTATTGAAGTACTTATCATCATATAGTAGAATTAGGTATCTCTTATGTGTTTTACCTTATTCTGGATAGTGATCCTTTTAATTCTTCATTATTGTTATATTGTCTCCTTTTTGAATGACTTATTTCATTCCTCTAAATCCTGGTGAGTCTAATTATAGCTTTGGTTCAAGATTTTGTAATCTTTTATGAGGCATTCCTCCGGTGATTTTTTGATTATGAGTTAATCAAATCCCTTGAAAGTTAATAATATAAACATTTTTAAAAATTTTGAATTATTTGTTCTTTATTGGCAGGATTAGTTAATATGCTTATTTCTGGTAATTAAGTGTGAAGGAAAATTGTCTTTGTATAGACTTTTAATATCCTTTTAAAAATACAATAATAACTATTTCTTATGGTACCAGAGTACCTTACATATTCATACGGGATGTGGTGCCAAAATAAATTTTTCATAATTGATTAGCAGCATCTAAAAATATGCTTTGTTTATATTAACTTAGTTTCATCTCGTGGATACTTGGTTAATTGGATTAAAAATAAATCTATTAAGGAAATAGATGGTTTATATAATAGATAGTGTTTATATTCCAATTGGACATGATTATACTGGTGTGTGCTAGAATGATTTGGTGTTGTAGCAGGTGGATATTTAGTAAGAATTTGTTGAATTTCAATATATGGAATCAACAACAACAATTGTGGACTGCAAACTCATTTACAGACTTCTTAGACATCAAAGAACTTGGAAGGAGATTCTTTAAATGTCCAAAATATAGGGTAAAATTCTATATGTAGTTTTTTGTTTGTTATAGAGATTATAACAAATAGATGGCTATTTCTCTTATTTATTATAGGGAAAGGAATGTTAGAGTTTCTTTGAGTGGTTTGATGAAAAACTTATTATAAGAAGTGTAGGCATCATAAATACCTTAAGAGAGAAGAATATGACATGCAATGAAACAAAAGGGAGATGATAAACTTACATAGAGAGAAAGTAAACTTAATTTGGTATGGGGTTTGATGATATTATCTTAGATTATGTTTAGTGAAAAGAAGATCTAGGAGTGGTGCGACCCAGATCCGCCTTCGATGGCCTCCCTTTCTTTTTCCTCTCCATGATCTGCCCCATCTTTCTCTCTCGAGAACTCACTGTTTGTTTATCTCTCTAAAACCACGAGTTTTTTTTCTTCTTCTTTGTTTTCTTCGATAGTTTGGGTTTGGGTTTGGGTTTTTATGTAGACACAAAGAACCATGTGGCGACAATGATAGTGACATTAAGGAGAACGCTGATCCTCAACTGGTTGGAGAGCAAGTGGTGATTGAATATGTCCCAGAAAAGGCAGAGCTGGAAGATGGGATGGAT
>JANQAP020000014.1:1782328-1798714 GCA_026874005.2 Erythroxylum coriaceum
TCATCCAGAAGTAATGAAATTATGCAAATGATCATCACTATTGATCAGTATCTTGTTGCGAATATTTGAAGACAACAAAGCAATGCAGGCAGAAAATGAATATGAATTCCATGAGAAAGCCCTAAAATATTAAATGCCAAGTATGTAGTGAAATATTTGTAACAATTGCTAAGAATGTGACAGTTCCAAAGTTGGGCTGGCAGTCCATTAACTAGGTTCTTGCCTTGCCAAACAGGTTATTAGGGCTAAAACCCTAGCTACTACCACCACTACCTCCCTTTGGCCAAGAGAGAGTACAAAATAGTTTTAAGTCTAAGGGTATAGTTGTACATTATAACCTAGCAGAAGAAATGAAAACAGTCAAATCACAAAGCAACCATATCATCAATAACTGAGCTAAACTGAAAATACAAATTTTTTAGAAAAATAAAACAGAAAAACACAGCATACCTGCGCCAAGGGTTCCCACCAAAATACCAACCATGTTAGCATCTTTTGCTTTCTCCACCAGGTAATATCTGCATGAACCGTCAGTCATCAGAAAGGATAAAAGGTTGAGAATTTTCAGCTAAAAGAACAATGGCATACCATAAATACATAGGAAAAGGCGTAATTTTGGATGAGATGTGCAAGCATTGTGTATTTTAAATAATACCTGCGCTTAAGAATCCTCCTCTGTTGAGATAGATCCGTCACCAAGTGACTTTCTTTTGTGTCGTATCTGACTAAAACCACCGCCATCAACAAATTTTTTTTGAAAAAAGAACAGGAATATAAGAATACAGCTAGAATAGTGTTTGTGTCTGTAGAATACTAAAATATCTCCCTGTTATTTAATCATGGTTCACTTTTTACTATAACAGTCCAAATGGAGAATTTTACAAGACATAGAACATCACCAAGAGGATAAAGTAATGCAACTGACAAATCATTTTGGTCAATACTAAAAGAACTTGCAATGCACAAACAATCACTTTCGAAGTGAGATGGGGAATTTGAAAAAGAATACGAAACAACAAGAAATCACAATTTACTTCTTCCTTAAGCTGAGAGGAAGAATTGAGAGCACACAAGTATGCAAAATTTTACATGAATAGCAACTACGCTTATTTCCTAAGAAATACTATCAAGGCCGTCCAATTGAAAAAGAAACAGATCACCACAAAAATCTTCAGACGCACAACATTACCAGCATAACATGTAAACCCATCCCCATAAAAAGTATGCTTTTTTTTTGAAATTAAAAATATGCTTTTGAATATAAATATCTTTGAATTTTTTAAGGAATTTCATGAGAAAACATGCATGTTTTATACCTATATCACAGCTGTTGAATGTGAGAACAACATTTGCAAATGCTGAATTCTCAGAACCTATCCACAAAAGCAAGCAGTCCTCCATTCTCTTCCCGTCAGGTTCAACCCATATCAAGCCTCCAATGCTTTGTTTAGAACCACCAGCCACACGTGTATTGTCGCAAGGTGTAATGTGATCAGTCGGTTGCTGGAGCTCAACAAAATCTTCAGGATCCTTCGATGGATTTATTGCTGGGCACATAACATCAGCAAAATGGAATTTTGAATCACGCTCGGAGCCAGGTGGTGCTGATGATGCTAGTTCTTCCTTAATACGAGGGATTGAATATGAATATTCCAGCCCAAAGAGAACCTAAATTAATAGAAAACAATACAAGGAGGTCTCACATCACTTGCATGCAGAATTTCTCTCAAGCAATAAGCTTGTTGCAACAGTACCATGGAAGCAAATAGTGGCATACTAGGTAATGAAAAATATGAGATTTGCACACAAATGATATATTTCAACCAAGTTTCATTTTCCAGAGCATTTAATATCAGCCGCTTTCACAAAAGATAATGGCATATGTTGAGGTAGAATTATAGACATTTCTGAATTGCCAATAGAGGTCAAATTGATGAAATTTCAGCAACAATTAAAATATACCGCCTTCAAAAGGATAAGGCAACAAAACAAATATCATAAAGATTTTGAATAACATGGAATTGATTCTTCAGATTTTATAGCACAAACCAACAATAGACCATCTGCCACCCATTTCAAACCCTCATATGCATATCATGTGGCCCATCACCTTGTTGGGGAAAGAGGGGGGCGAGAAGAATAATGAACTGCAATTGATTGACACATATTGCTAATCTTTACTACTGCTTTCAAACATCCAGTACACGTAGCTTTAAATAATGCAAACATAACAAGTGAGAATCCTAGAAAAAAAGAATACAAACTAATGATCAGATTTATTGCCTAATATCACTAACCAACTAACTTAGTGACTAACAAATAACAGCATCCTAAGACCCACTAACATAAAAACAGAAAACACACGCCTAAAAAATATTAACTTATATTTTGAATTAGTCAACTAGCATTCCCCCTTGATTCAAAATTCATATATGGAGCACTTATCTCCATGGTGCACATCTCACCGATGACTCTAAAATAAAGCTTCTTCTTTTGTCTCTTGCGCCATATTTGTCTGCACTTCATCTTCAAGTTTGCAACTGGTTTGTATGTGTCCAAATCTGTTGCACTTGAAATATTGTGGCTTGCCCTTGTTCCAACAATCTTTCTCTCCCTGACCAAGCTTTTTGCAATTGCTACATTGAACAACTTTGGCTTTTCCCTTTGAAGATGAAGTCTTGGCTAGATAAGCTCCTTCAACTTTATCTTCAATTTCCTCCTCTCTCATCATTCTTCTTTCGTTCACAGCTTGAAGAGCATTTAGTAACTCAGCAAAGGTTATTTTTTATAGATCGTTAAAATCTTCAAGTGATGAGATTTTGGTTTCTTACCTTTTGGGAAGGGTCACAAGAAGCTCTTCCACCACTCTTTGACTGATTCAAAATATTAGTTACTATTTTTTAAGAGCATGTGTTTTCTATTTTTATGTTAGTGGGTCTTAGGACGCTGTTATTTGTTAGTCACTAAGATAGTTGGTTAGTGATATTAGGCACTAAATCTGATCATGAGTTTATGATCCTATTTTCTAGGATTCTCTATTCTTATGTTTGCATTATTTAAAGTCAGTGTGTAATGAACATTCGGTAGCAGCAGTAAAGATTAGCAATTTGTGTCAATCAATTATTGTTCATTACTCTCCTATCTCACTCTTTTACCCACAAAGCGGTATCAGAGCTTAATACCAGGTTCGGTCTTCTTTTCTCTACCTTTAGGGATAAGTAGTGTGTAAAAGAGGGTGAGGAAAGAGTGAGAGGAAGCCATGGCATCAAACAATTTTTCTCTTCCACTTCCCACTTTCAATGGAGAACACTATCAATCATTGGCCATCAAAATGAAATCCTATTTGAAAGCCTTGAATATGGGGAGGTTGTTGACAGTGTTTTTAATCCTGCCCCACTTCCAAAAAATCTCACACTAACTCAAATAAAAAAACATGATGAAAGAGTAGCAAGGAAACCAAAAGCGTTTTCTTGAATACATTCGGACATGTTGGAGGGAATTTTTACAAGCATAATGACTTGTGAATCGCCTAAAGAAGCATGCAAAAAACTCAAGGAAGAGTTTGAAGGCAACGAGCAAACGAAAATGATGCAAATTCTGAAGCTCAAAAGCAAATTTGAGATCTTAAGGATGAAGAAATCTGAAAGTGTCAAGGAATATGCAAGTAAGCTCATGTCTATCGTCAATCAAATTAAATTGCTTCGTGAAGAATTTCTAAGCCAAAGAGTGGTTGACAAGCTTCTAGTGACCCTTCTCGAAAGATATGAAACCAAAATCTCATCACTTGAAGATTCTAAAGATTTATCAAAAATAATCTTTGCAGAGTTACTAAATGTTCTTTAAGCCGTGGACCAAAAAAGAATGATGAGAGAGGAGGGAACTAAAGAAAAAGTTGAAGGAGCTTATTTAGTGACGACTTCATCTTCAAAGGGAAAAGGCAAAGTTGTTCAAAGTTCTATTTTAGAGTCGTCGGTGAGATGCACACCATGGAGATAGGTACTCCATATATGAATTTTGAATCAAGGGAGAATGTTAGTTGACTGATTCAAAATATCATTTATTATTTTTTAGGAGTATGTGTTTTCTGTTTTTATGTTAGTGGGTCTTAGGATGTTGTTATTTGTTAGTCACTAAGTTAGTTCGCTAGTAATATTAGGAACTAAATCTGATCATGAGTTTGTGATCCTATTTTCTAGGATTCTCTATTGTTATGTTTGCATTATTTAAAGTCATTGTATACTGGACGTTTGATAGCAACTGTAAGATTAACAATTTGTGTCAATCAATTGTTGTTTATTATTCTTCTCTCCCCTTCTTTCCCCAACAATTTGTCTCTCAATTCCTCGTCACATTCAATGCAGAACTTATACCCGAACCAACAACAATATACATGCTTAACAAGCAATTATGTAGACTGTTAACACAAATTAGATGCAAAAGATGACATGATTTGGAAATTTAAGTAATTTTTACACTACCACAACAGACTTGCTGCTTGTTGAGGCAAAGCTTGACAAAGTCTCCACACAGCTAGTTATGTCAATGGAAGCCTTTCCAAAAACAAAGAACGCTGGAAGCTTTGATGTCCTAACAAAAGCATGAATCAAATAAGGGAATAAGTAATGCACAAAAACAGAATAGGGATACTCCCTTACATTCTAGTTAACTAAAAATCACAACTTGTGCCTAGAAAATGAAATTTTCTATTAGTATCAAAACTCCCAAGGGCTTAAGCGCCAAACCTTTCTAGATCAAAGTGAGAGATAATGCATCTCAGTAAATGAAAACGTGACAATTCTGGTCTAAAGTTGCTCACTTATTTTCAAACTCACAAGAGCTTAAGATAAAGCCGTTCTGGATTGATTTTGAGAAACAATGCTTCCTATTGAAAAGTAATATCTTTCAAGAACATCAGTAAAACCAAATCAAGTAAAAGAGTGCAAAACAGCAAACTTATTTCCTTGCAAGACTACTCTGAAAAAAAAAAAGGATTGATCTCACAGCAGCAGAGGCAGTTCGCACATCAGAGAATAGTACGAGAATCGTACAGCAAGTATAAGGAATTTCTAAAGGCAACAAAGGAGGAATGTGAATAGCCAGAACATAAAATTAAGCATCAGAATGGAAACAACTATTTCTGGCCAGATTACGGTTCTGTAAATATATAATCTCCAATTCATATTCCAAACACCAGAAACATTTGAACGAAAAAGAATGTGTTAGAAAATTACTTACGGGCTGAGACATGTATGACCGTAATGTATGACACAGTCAGCATCAACATGTGAAGCTCCAGCTTCATCAACGCAACAATTACCATATGTCGTATCTGCCATAATAAACAATCGGATCTCTTTCCCATCCTTAATTTCTCCATTCACAGGATTACATTCTCTCAACTCCTTAAGCTTTCTTCCCAAAGCACCCACTACTCTAGTTGAATCCTTCAGCAACTCATCTGGAAACTACAACAATCCAAAAAATAAACATAAATATAAAAAACATAACATAACATTCTTAAAAACCCAGAATAAATCAGCTCGTTGAGCTCTTCTTTCTATCTTTGTCCTCCAATTTTCTGAGCAACCAAACAAAGAAATAAACTTCAATACTTTTAAGACACCTGCAAAGCAACTCTGGTGAAGTTTCCACTAAGTATGAAACTTGCGGTCTGGTCAATATCATGGATTTCATCAAAATCCATTGTCGAAACAACTACAGCTGACAGCTCCCTTGACAAGGGAACAAAAGAACAAAACCTTACTGGTTACAAAAGAAGTCCGCTACTTTTATTTATTTATTTGAGTTAAAACGGGTTTAGGGTTTAGGCCCCAAGTCACAATAAACATAATAAGACGGTGGCCCAATTGAACCTAGCACAGGCTTATTGACACTTGGACTCTTCCTCTAGTTAAAAGGCAATTTTTTTGTTCGTACTCTGTTTGTATATCTAATCTCTTCACTGCTTCTCCGTAGAGAGTTGTACGGGCACATTCAAAGTTCTGTCCTTCATGTTCTGAGGTAGTTGCTTAGTTCTTGAATACATGGAACTTGATTACGTTTGTTTGTTATATTATAATATTTTATTTTTCTTTTTGGGTAGTGCATGGCCATTTGAGTTTCATTTCTCTCTTGTTAGTTTTAGAAAGAACTGGTCATGAGGGAGGAAATTGTTGTCGAAATGATGAAGCTTTTTCCTTTTTTGTGTGTTTTGGAAGAATGAGCATACTGTCTTTGTTTCTGTTATTGCTTATTTGGCTATTTGTCTAAGAGGGAAAAGAAAGTGGACGTTTAAGTTCTTGTTTAAACGTCTGGGTAATGGTAATGGGAATAGAATGTTTAATGAGGACACTTGTGTGCTTTTGTTTGTTTTCTTGGGCTTGAGGTTGATTTTCTCTTAATTTAACCCTGGGAAATTCTTCTCAGGATGGAACAACTTTCGGGTTTGAGGTTTCGTTTTTTAAGAATAACATGAGGGTGGATTAATGAAGTTGAATAAATTGAACTGAAGGAACCAAAGCTTAGGAAATCTGCGACAACTGAACTTTTTGGAAGTGCACGTATAAGTTTTATCAACTACTTGATAGCTGCCTAGAAGTTGAACAGTTGGGATTTGTGCTATATTTGTAATTGTCTCTTAAGCGAGAAGATTTAAGCTGATTAGATTTATTTTTCCTCACATTGTATTATTGTTCAAAGAATTCACCCTACTTCTGCAGCTCCTTAGGACTTTGTTTTTTTATTTTTCCTTGTATTATCTTATCCTATGGTATCTAAATTTCTAGTTACCACCCTTCTTGAGTCTGTCAATTTCCCAATTGTATGAGTATTAATACCCTTAACACGAAAATTTATCAATAAATTGGAGGTATTAAAGATAGTCAGTCTTCCTGTAGAGAAGAAGTTTTATCAATAAAGCATAAAAGATGAATTTGCTATTCCAGGACAATAAACTGCAACATGTTACACTTAGTATATTGTTAAGTATGTTATGCTGGGTACTTTCAATTCATACTTTGCATAATCATGTGGTGTAATCGGTCGCTCTGTACTTTTTGAAACTACTAATGCATACCGCTATTGATTCACTGAGTGTGCTGATAGATATACTAATACTGGATCATTATATTCTTTTATTGTTTTCCAGAACTAATGTGAAACAAAAGTTGTTCTTATCTCCTTCCTGTTGGATTTTTTTTTAGTTTTCGTTCTATTTACAAGCCTGTAGTAAGTGTGCCTTTGTTCATGTATTGGAAATGCCAAATGTTTTGTCTAACATGATTGTACATTGTACATTCATCTGTAAATATAGGGGTTTACTGATTAATGTATCGCTAAGAAGCTGGCTGAAGTTGCAAATGACAACTTGCATTCAAGGAAATCCTTGCCAATCCACTCTGTGCACCTTGGGACTACCACAATTACATCGTCAACCTCTTACAAGATGTGTTTTACCAGTTCGTGTCAATTGCTTCTCTGCAAAATCTTTGACACTTCCTACTAGTTCAATTATCCAGCAGTGTGGTCCTATATTGAAGCGCCAACAGTGTGGAACTGCAATAAAATACCAACAACTAACAACAGTTTGCTTATTTGGTGGTAAAGATGAGTCTGAAAGAAACAGTGGGGTAGCATCTCTTTCCCTTTAAATCCGAATTTGTAATGGGTAAAATAAAAATGGGAAGGACTATTCTCCATATATTTGCCTCTACCAAGACCTCATCATTAATTGAGAAGTAATGGAAATGATGGAATCAGTTTTCATTTGTTTGGCATTGCCAATTACCAAGTGATGATGGTTAATTGAAGTCATTTAAAATATCAGCTGAAGTATACTGAAACATGCAACAGAATGCAACTTTTAGATTGAGAACTGGTTCTTTTAAAAACTTTTATGAGATACAAACTAAGCTACTCATCTGACAATATATGTTTTTGTTTTTCCATTCCATCTCAGATATTCTAACCAGATCTTGACTAATTTGGTTTATACGTAATTACCTTTAGTTTTTAATGCACAGAATGAAGCAAGTCTGTGCTTAACCTTTGGAGAAGCTTTGAATTGACTTTAGGTCCAAATAGTGAAGATAGAAGATGCTTTAGGATCTTTTTATGTAGTTCTATTCCTTTTTAACGTGATCCAAATTCTGTAGTGTTCATCTAAACTTGTAAATTTTATCAGGAATCTCCTTGGAAATCCTTCCAAAAAGCTTTTGGAGGTTTCAAGGGAGAGTCAGTAGAAAATTTGCTAAGGGAGCAGATTAAGACTCAAGAATTCTACAGTGCAGACAGTGGCAAAAATCCTCCGCGTGGTGGTGCAGGTGGTGGCGGTGGCAGTGGTGGAGATGGTTTTGGGGATTCTGAGGATGGAGGCTTTTCTGAAATTGTTGATGAAACTATCCAAGTGATCTTGGCTACCCTTGGCTTCATCTTTGTGGTAATAATATCTTATCTCTTCGATTATGGCGATTTTGGCTTAGGACCCATTTTCTTGTTTGAATCTATGTCTAGAATGTTACTTATTTTTCACCATTAGTAGAGAGCTGAAGAGAAGAATTTTATATAACTGAATATAACATCAATACCACATCTATTAGGAGATAATATAACTGAATATAACATCAATACCACATCTGTTCAGAGATAACTTCAGATAAGGTGATGGTTGGCTGGTTTAAGACATTAATGTGTGCTCAAATTGAAGTGGTGAAATTGGTGAGATTGCGTGCTAGTGTGGTAAAGCAACGTAATATATTCTAAATGACAGAAGTACTAACGTTCCTAGAGTGAACATTGAAAAATTGTCCCATGTTACAATGCAAACTGAACTCCCTGTTCGCCCTTTGTGTATCTAATTGCATTGTTATTGTGACACTTCAATTTCTCTAATATATAGGCCATGCTCTGTGATATGATTTAAAAGGCGATGATTGTTTTCAACGTCTGGGAAAAGGGTTCACTGGCATCTATGTTTAACCGTCTAGCTAATGTTTTTGTTGTAGTACATTTACATCATCACTGGAGAGGAGCTGACTCGGCTATGGAAAGACTACATCAAATTTCTTTTTTCAGGAACCAAGAGTGTCCGATTGAAGAGGGTCATGTACAAGTGGAAAAGATTTTGCCAAAAGTTGACAGAAAAGAAAGAGTTTGATAAGTTTTGGCTAGAAAAGGCAATTCTCAATACCACAACTGTATATGACAGTCCTGAAAAGTACAGACGCATACTGAGGTCTTATTTAGCTTCAAACTCCAACCAGGAATAGGAACTCCTTCAACATTAGTTTCTCCCATTCTTTGGATTGTTGATAGACTTGATGGAGATTGTCTAAACCATAAAGTGATTGAGATCCACCTTCACATACTGCTGTTTTGCAGTGAGGAACAGTTTTGTATAGTGCTTGCAACATGAAA
Organism: Erythroxylum coriaceum; assembly: GCA_026874005.2. Classification (NCBI taxonomy): domain Eukaryota; kingdom Viridiplantae; phylum Streptophyta; class Magnoliopsida; order Malpighiales; family Erythroxylaceae; genus Erythroxylum; species Erythroxylum coriaceum. Next base: position 1,791,743 of record JANQAP020000014.1, read on the forward strand.
TTAGGATCTAATTATTTTTTTATTATGGTGATGAAATTTCAGAAGCTTTTACAGGGGATGGCAATGGATGAAATCAGCCAAATTTCAGTATGTTCTTGGTACTGTGGTTGCAGTTGTTTACTTTGGCCTAACCATTTCAACGCTCTGTATGGTTTAACCACAATGTATGTTGGCGGCTTTTACGTGAAATATTAAACACTAAGCCAATTATACGAGGGGACTAATGTAAGAGTTCCATTTCCCTCTGTAGGAGTCCTACCAAATACCCCTAAACACCATTTTAACATTCTGACAATTATTAACGTCTAAAAGCAAAAATCTTCTGTAAGAATATGAATTCGTGGATGGTACATAAAATACAAACAAGTTGATAAGTCGATAAGTTGACAGAATTAAGAGTAGATGGTAACAATTTTATACTTTATAAATAACTGTCCAAGACATTGAGGTCGCTTATGGTCGCTGCTGATGAACAGGATCTGGTTCAAATACACTTCCGCTTGGGACAGGACAGCAGTAAGAAGAAATAGAATCATAAATCCAGCGAGAATATTTATGATCGGCTACTAACAACCATAGTTCTCTCTCCCAGAATTTAACTTGACGTTTTCACCAAGAAGCTGCCAAGCACATTTATCTTAGCTGGCCTAGACTGCTTCAAGCGTACCCCATTTAGCTGCCTCTGTTTAAAGCCTCTATATATCTCCTTTAATAACACTTATGTAGTATAAAAGATACCGGATGCTTGATAATTATTGAAGGCAATGCAAATTACAACAATAAATCTGCTAACTTTTTCAAATCATTTGAAACCTTTGTTAAGCACATGCCTGTTCTTCAAGCAGTCATTGCTCAGCTTAAATTCTTCCATTTCCCCCAAAATCTGATCAACCACCTTCACAACTGAATAGGAAGCAGAGAAGGAAATGAAAGGCATATTGGTTCATACAGAACTTTACCAATAAACTGTCCAGGCCTTCTTTGGCTTCTTCTTCAAGCTCTCATCTTTCTTATCAGCAGATTTCTTCCTGTCTTTCCTCTCCCTCTTCTTCAAAGCTGTTATGCGGGCCTTGAGGATAGTTGCATATGAAGCTTGAAAGCGTTGATGATCTTTAGCCCCAACCTTCAGCATATATAAAGGAGAAATTTTGTTAACGAAGGTCCTACATGCATATTCAGTTGTGAATACTCTCCAACAAATTGAGAAAGAAGGCAGCAAGGAGTAGAAAAACAAGGGAACAGTCAGAACAAGGAAGTGTGGATTTTTCATGTCACAAGAAGAAAACAACATACCGTTGCCAAAGGAAAAACTATACAAGAAGATAAATTCAGTCTTTAGTACCATATTTAGAGGTCCACCAATTTTAACTTGAAAATTACCATTAACTTAAGCAGTGAATGGCTGCTTGCAATTGCAACAAGTTGATCTTTTGATGCAATATATCAGTAATTCCAACATCATACTCACGGTGGCTGACTGATTCTTACGTTAGGCTCTTGTAGAATTGTCGCAAATACAAGATTTGAGCATTTCAGATGGGTGTATCAAATACACAATTGTGGACCAATATTCCCTAAGTAGAGAAGATGTGGAACTGAATAATAAAACCCAAATACATACCGAAGTAGAAATAGTGTTTTTGCCATTGGTTGCGCGGATTAAACACCTATAATCTATGGTTTCACCAGCATTTTTCATTTTGTTCCTCTGACACTTAGACTTCAATGAAGCTGAGTCAAACAAACAATACAATAAAAGAATCAACAAGAACCCACCAAATTCCACATCACATACATATAATAGGTAAGGTTCACAACTTGATTTCAACCCAGGTCATGAAAATACATACATCGTTTGAGTGTGACCCAAACAGAGCCTTTCTCGGTGCTTTTCTCGAACATGGTTGTGAGTTCGTTGAGAAAGGGATCTAACTGTAAAAGAACCTTAAGAAACCCAAAAAGTTACAAAGAATTAGGAGAAATTCGGAGAATTAGAACCGAAGTTCGAGCTTTGAAGGTCAAACTTACCATTGATCAAAAAGCCACACAATACACAACGGCCCTCTTCGAAGAAAGAAGACAGTGTTAGGTTCTGTTAAATTGAACCTAAGCTTTTTAACGGGATTATAATGGAATAGAAAGAAAGCACATCCAATATTAGAAAATTATTATTTGGAATGACGAAAAAGATTTATGTTATAATATAATGAAATGTTATCGGAAAGGTAAATAGAATAGAATGTAATGTATGTTTAATAATAATGAATGATTAATTTATATTTAATAGAATACAAATAATGAGATGTATTATTTTGTTGTTTGTTATTAGAGTTGAGATATAATTGGTATTATAAAAAATTGTTGAGAATAAATTAAGTAGTACATATTTATCATTTTATATTTTATTTTAAACCTTCCAAATTAGAGGTAACTTATTTTTATTATTTAGAATGGAATAGAATGTAATGTGAAACTCTCCCCTTCTATTCTTTTCTATTATATTTTATTATAAATCCTCTTTTTGAACGATGAATAATGTTACATTTTATTTTATTCCATTCTATTAGTAATTGCCCTACTAAACATAGTCTTAAGGGGTGGTTGATACGCATGAGAGAATGGTAATAGGAATTGGAATGAATATAGTGAAGAATGAGAATTGATATTATCGTCATAATTATGATGGTTGTTTAAAAAGAATGAATGATTATCATTACCATTGATAGTGGTTGATTTGTAAAAAATATTAAAAAATTAAAATTTATTATATTTTAATTAATTAATATTGCTTTCAATTTTTAAATTAAATTGTAATCAACACGTTTCTCCTCCATCTTCTCCACCGAATGTTGCCAGATCTAGAGCTATCTATTGCAACTAGTGTCGTGTAGTAGGTGAGTTCACTAGCATCGAGTCGGTTCAGGTCGCGATATTTTAGTTACTATTTTTGTTTCGTTTGCCCTTCCCCTTCCCAGTCAGTCGATAGTCACTCCTTTCTTTTAGTATCCAGGTTCTTCGCATTCTCTCTTCCTTTGCTTCTTTCTTTCGTTCTCTGTTTTGTTCTTTTAAGCCGTTTCTTTTGGTGTTTTGGTTGATGATGAAAAGAGAGGAACTGGGAGGTCATTTATGGATCTTAAGGTTTTAAACCGAATGCTAATGTCTTCCGTGTTGTGTGTCTCTCCAAATCTGTTATTCTCCGACCACGTGAGCAGATCTGCGGTGGATGTGAGTGGTTTTTTGACCGGAGTTGTCCTCTCCATTTTACTCTAACCTTATTTATTATCCTCTTCTAGTCGTCGGTGTGGATTTGCAAATAATAGTTAGTTAATAAGCAAATATAAGTGAAGCATAACTAAGTCTAGGGCAAATCTCAGTTCAGGACCTGCAGGTATACTACCAACCCATCATTTTATGATATTGCTTTTGCATTTCTATCGACCCAACTCTCCCGTTCTCCTTTCATTCTTTTCAATGCTGCTTGTTTTCCTTTTCTATTTTTTGTTTTATGCTTTCTAGCTTCTTTTGTTTTATTTTGTGTGAAAAAATGAATCTTTGCATGTTTCCTTACTTTTGGTGTCAGTTTGGTTTTGAGTTTTGGTTTTGTTTCTTTAGTTGTGCGGGTTGCATGTGATCATCTTGTTTTATGTTTTTAAGAACAAAGATTAATCCTTTTTTTGGACTCTTGAGTTACTGCATTTAATTTGTTCAAATGTTTCTGCTTTGACATTACAACATTAAGCTTCTTAATTTGCTTTGACATTACAAGAAAGATGGAATTTTTAGAACACATGAGACTAGATCTCTGCTGATTCCTGCTCTTCTTTTCTTCTCTTACTGAGTTTATGTCGTTTCTACTCATCATTTTCTTCTCTAGCTCTAGTAAGAGAAATCCAAAAAATTTTTTGTGGTTTTCTTTGCTGCTTTCTGGGAAATAGGTATAGTGTAAGTTTGCCGATGGCGGTGTTGATGGCGAGAATGATAATGGTGGTACAGGAGTTAATCTCAGCGGCGAGGTGGGTGGTGGTCCAGTAGTGGTTGAAGGTGGAGAAATCTGGGTGTTTCGTGAGAAGGCGAGTGATGTTGTGTGCGTTGGACAGAGTGGTAGTCGTAACGAAGAGGACAAGTAATAGTAAAGAGGGGAGGGGAGTAAAACTGAAGAGAACTGCTTTGTGCTAGACTTAGAGTAAAGGGAGAGAGTGTCTGTTTAGAAGTTTTTGCAGTTTGTAGTTTATAATGTGGTACGAGTTACATGCATGAAGCTCAGGAAGTTTTCTGGGTGTTAGAAGTGTCACACGATCATCCACCCAAGCAAGTATGTGTTTACTCTTTTCACGTTAATTCTACATTAATGTTGGCTAGGACAAGCTGCATCTCTTTAGCCTTTAAGTGAGAATCCATTCATTAGATACACTTTTACCTTTTGTTTATCCAATTTTCGGTGCGAGTTAGGTGTCTGTTGACAGTGTATTATTCATGTTGGTCATCTACATGAGTGGCCCCTGTCCGTTTGTATAAGACAACCTTACGCCTCTACCAGTATAATACAAATCCATTAAAAAAAAATTTTAACGTGATACATCAACCTTTTCTTTTATTCTATTTTATTTTATCTATTTATTTACTTATTTTAAATTTATTTACCTACTCTTTTAATATATCAGTTTTATATATTTACTCTTTTAACCTACATTTTTTTCATTGTCATATTTACATGTAGGTCTACCAGAAACAACCTCTCTACTTTGTAGGGGTAAGGTTGCGTACTATCAGACCTCTCTAGACTTTGCTTTGATGCGAGATTTCAGACTGGGTGATGATGATGAATTAATAATATTTTAATTAATTATATTGTAATTAATTAATTACAATATTTTAATCAATGAATGAATTATATTTTAATTAATTATTTATTTGTTTTTAATTAATTATAATGTAATTAATTAATTAATAATTATATTTTAATTAATTATATTTTAATTAATGAATGAATTATATTTTAATTAATTATATTTTAATTAATTAATTGTATTTAATTAATTAGCATTAAAAATATTTTTAAAAAAAGAGTCACTACTAAAGAATAAGTTTCATTTCTTTACTAAATGGAAGGTACGGAGGATTCTTTAAAAGTAGGATATCAAACTATTACCCCTATAATGATAATTAACAACTAACCACTCACTTTTCATTCCTTACCCATTAATCCCTTCTCAAATCCATCAACCAAGCACCCCCTTAGTCAATGCAACGAGTTTGTGAGCTAGTCATCTGACTTTCATATTTATAGATTTATTTTATTTTCTAATTACGCTCTATTTCTTTTATTGATTAATATCAATTTAGCTTTTTTGTTTTATAATTTAGTCTTTTCTTCTATACTTAAAAAGCTCACTAATAGATCATTTTAAAACTTGTATAAAGGTCAGTAGAAGGACCACAAACAGACAATAGTTGAGTTTATATATATTGCTTCACATGCAATGAAACAAAAATTTACAATGCCCCCAGGTCCAATATAATTCCATAGAAGTTCACTTTTGTCCTTCAACAAATTCAGCAGTGGTGTTCATCACTTGCTTGTAATGCCTTTGTAGATCCTAGAATTAACACTAAAACATCTCCTGGTATCAGTATGCCTAAAACATCAGCAAACATTTCCTTGTAAATGGTTCCTTTTTGAGATAATTCTACTACAAGCCTACAAGTCACTTTGAGATAATTCCATTACGTGCAATACGGCAAGCAAAATTTTTAGGCTTCATTTCCCGTTGCATCCAGACGAATTGATCAATATAAATTAGATGGAATGTGTCAAGTATATATCAGGAAAACTGCCAAATTCTTGGATTAAACTCAAGCCTAGTCAGATGAGAGAAAACCTGTGTTAAAGGAATACAGATTAATCACTACAAAAGCGATTCAACATTACAATGTTTTCATAAAAATTAACACTTTCATAGACACAGCAGCAAAGGTGCAGCTATTGTGGTGGGTTTCTTGATTTTTGACAAAGGTGATGGTGAAACCTTTGGAAGCTAGGTTTAGAGCAAGATGAACAAAGGGTGTAAATTGTCCTTGTAAAGGAACAAAAAACATTATAGCATAAGGCTTTTGTTGGTTGTCCTCCAAGGCTATACGTTGAGGAGTTTACAGGCTGTTGTTCTTAGAGGGAAAGGGAAATCGGAGAAGACTAGCTATTTTATTCTCTAAAGTTTGTTTCTTGGAGGGAAAGGAAAATTGGAGAAGACTAGCTATTTTATTCTAAGGTTCTAATTTCAAGAGTTTGTTCTACTTTTGTTTTTATTAATCTTGTATATTGGACATAGGAATATAACTAATTTATAATAGTTCTTTAACAGGTAGAAGAAATCAATAAGTCTAAGTGTGCAAAGTGATTCCAACAAAGTACTAGCATATTGGGACGAGATTCTTTGTGTCATTTAATCAACTTCTACTCTATGTTATGGCCTTTCATCCACAAATTTCTCACTTTCCCATTTATTGTGAAGCTTGTGAATGAAAGCTTATAACATAGAGTAGGAACGAATTAAATGGCACAAAAAATCCCAATCCCGTTAACAAAGAAACAATTATCATCAAAAGACCAATTAATTAGATTACTAGGATTTGTCTTGGTGATGTGTGTAATGCCCCTTTTTCGATCTCTAATGTTCAGATCAAAATTATTGTTAGACATTTTTGCCCCTAAGGGCAATTTTGTCAATTTCTCATTCAGTGGACAGTCATTAATTGTAATTTGGTTTTTAATAAATTATCGGTTAAGTTACGTAATTTGATTCAGATAAAGATAATAAAGTTTGTGCTTATATAATCAAAGTTACTAAAGAGTCACCTTTTCGGTCAATAAAATCAGTGTCACCATTGAAACCCTGAATGGTTTCAATACAAAGAAGTAGACAGAGGATGTATTGAATGCTATGGAAATAGCTGAGGTTGATATGACCATACAGA
>JANQAP020000014.1:2014813-2026748 GCA_026874005.2 Erythroxylum coriaceum
TAAAATTTAAAAGTTTTATCTTTTAAATAGTTGATCCTATTTCAAATCCCATTCGAAATTTTAGACACTTTTTTAGTTTTTTTTAAGACAATTTTTATTGTCTTAAATAAATATCTAAAAATTTTACTAATTTTTATATTATTTAAGACACTTATTAGATGTGTCTAGACATAAGCGTCTAAAAGCTCCTTATTTTGGTGTAATGTATGCGAAAATTTTTTAAGTCACACACAACTCACGTTGCGTGTGCTTGCTTTTATCAACAGTATCTTCTTTCTTTGATTTCTAATAGATTCTTAGTTTTGAAAACATATGACAGAAAGTGAGAGTAACGTGGATGAGACGACTTAGGAAGCTCATAATTAAAATGCTCCTATCAAAAGTTCAAGGGGAAAGAATTATTCTTTATACAAAACCCTAAAATCATTTTTTTCTGCAAACATCAAATCAATAATTTAAAGATTTTATCTATTCAAAATTTTAAGTTCTAATACCACATGTAAGTTTTTTTTTAATATTTAAATATTAAAAACATAAATTATGAATCATATGTAAATCATTTGAACCCATTCATATTTTGAATATAATAATAATTACATAGATAAAGCGAATAAATCACTTATCCTGAACAGAATTCATCATGATGTAAAGAGAAAACTTTCAATGATCACCAACTAGTTTCTCTCTCTTAACTTTCTTTCTGTACGATAGTTTGATAGATAACCCACCCAATACACAAATACCTAGTTTATATATACAATTTTTTGTTTACATTAAATTTTGTACGTCCATCTAGTACTAAATTAATAGTCAAGATTTAACATACTATAAAATTAAGAAACCCTAAACTAAGTTTAATATAAGCTTACAGAAAATAATATCTGGTCATATTTCTTACAGTTGATAAATGGAATAGTTTCAATGTTACTATAGCTTTGGAGCTGTTGATAAATGGAACAGGAGTGGGTAAATAAGAGTGATTTTACAGTATCAGTGAAGTTATCCGGTTTATGTGATTTATGCTCTCTCTCAGTTTAAGGTTTTGGTCCTGTATCAGAAATGATCAGCTGCTTTTCTCGGACTATTTATGTTGGTAACCTGCCCTCAGAGATAAGAGAATGGGAAGTTGAAGATCTGTTCTACAGGTTTGTTTCTAATTTATAGATGAGCAGGCTAAAATTCATCTAACTCTAATTGCAAAATGATTGCAGTTTAGTGAATTGGCACATCCATATTAGGGTTCAGTTTGTTACGTTCATGCACTTCATGCAAGCTGTCGGTTTCAGGTTGCTATATGACTGTAAATTGAACATGCATACTTATATGTAGAATTAGCACGCTTATTATAGAAGTGAAGTTGAAAGGTTTCCGAGGCAGGTTGATTTGAACTTGTTTGTTGTTAAAATGCGTTTAGGTGAAGAAGTACGAGAGCACTCCCTCAAGAAGCCGGAGCAAAAGCAGAATCCCGCGAAAGAAGAGAAGGTACTTGTTCAATCATTTTTATGAGCAAAAGGTATCCCGTCTGGTGGTTCCCTGTTAACATTCGCTGCTTCAACTTTTAGCAGATCATCGTTGGACCGCTCTGTGCCTAGATCACCGTCAAAGTCCACATCTAGGCATCCAGGTACGTGAAACAGGACTACATATTATCAGCCTCTTCATCTAAGGTCTCCTTTATTGTACGTATTTTAGATTTGTTATTCTTGCGACTGCGGAGGGAAGTTGAGTTCTAGGTGAAGATCAAAAACAAAAGGCGTATAGGTTGCTTTGATCTTTTGTTTTTAATTAAAACTCTGATGACCAAGCCATCTTCATCATACTTCTCATTTTCTAAGCATATTTAGTCAATTGCCATTTGGAACAACCAACCCTCAAATCTGTCTTGTTCTTTTGTCTATGTTGTGAAAATTCAAAACCGCTGTTTCCTTCACACGTTTTCAAAGCCACCTCTATTCGTGACGAAGATGACCTTAAAGTTTTGTTTTCCATTTACAAAATCTTTTAGATTTACTTCTAGATGTATGTTACAATGACATTGGAGACTCCAAGCTTCACCTTATCGTCAGCAATTACATCAAATAGACCTGAAACTATGGTCTCCAAAGGAATACTACAAATAAATATACATGAATCTAACAGCCAGTCAGTATCATTCTATTTCCACAGAAATCACATAAATGTAGGGGCAAATTAGTCTTGAAAAAATGATAATATTTTAAGGACACAGCAGTCTCTTTTAGATTATTTAACGTTAACGCTTACTTTTCAAAGTCATCTCCTTCGTTCAAGTCTAAACCAAAAACTTGGTTTCAAAGGCTTCCAGAACTGCACTCAACAAACACAGCCCTCCAAAAATACCCAAATTACAAGTCCAAACCAAGCAGCATTGTCGTGAATACACCACTCTTTGAAGATCAATTCCGATACTTTGTTAAGAAACAAATGAAAGAAAACGGTTTCTACAAAGTCAAAGTCGTCGTTGTCGTTATTTTCTCTCTCTAGAGAAACACTCTCATTCTCTCTCTCTCTCTCTCTTTAAAGACTGTTGGCCTTTTTTGATCGTAGTTCAACTTACTCGCTCTCTCTCTCCATTTTCAAATTGCTAAAACCCTGAAAACCTCTCTGAAATATTTACCGAGAGCAACAGACAAACATGGTCGAGGTTGCTGTTGTGGTCCAGATGGCTATGGAGTTTCTGGTACCGTCGTGGTGGGAGGTTGAAGTGACCGTGGCGGCGGCAGTGTTCGTGATTGCATCGTATTGGTTTTTCGCTGGTGGTGCTGGTGGAGGAGGAGGAGGTGGAGGTATCGACGGTGATCAAACGGAGATGCTAGAGAATTCCGGTAATTCTGGAGATGGAATTGGTGATAAAGACAAGGTTATTTGGTTTTATTCATGCGAACTTTTTTAGTTTTCTCGCATTGGTTTATTGATCCTGGATTGAAGATTGACTTCTGCTTCTTGGTCTAAATAAAATTTGCTTTTTACTTTTTCGCTTCTATTAAGATATCATAACAAGCGCGCATACTATTCTTGTCTTGAAATCTTTCCATTTAACCGGAAAAGATAGCTTCTTTCTTTTTTCTTTTCATAGCTTATTTCTTTTTTCTTATCTCTTATAATAATCTTTTAAGAAATTAATTGATTACGTGGCTAGGATAATGGTGGTTCTCATAAGGACAGGTATTTACATTTGGTGGTTGTTGTCGATACTCGATAGAGTGTTTAATTTGGGGTGATAGCCAAGACTGATGCTGAAATACTGGTCGAAAAATGATTGGAATGATAATTGACTGGAATTAACAAATTTTTAATGGTGAATATGGATGGCTGAATAGTTTGTAACTAATGATGATAATCTGATTTGGAAGGTGCTTATGGTTACATGTTGGTCTACCAGAGTGCACTGGCCCACTTCTGACCACTGGCACTGGTTATGCTAACCCATGCTCAAGGCGGGTTAGTGGTGGTTGGGGTGATAGAGCCTATTAATTGTGTACGTCTATTAAGGAACTCTGGCATTAAGAGTCTTTTTGAATCAAAATGAATTGGTTACCAATAAAGCATGTGGCTTTTGATTGGTTTTTAGATATGAAGAAAATGTTAAATCATTTGAGAGAAGATATTCCCAATAGAATATAGTTTTCTAAGTTTGTGTGTGTGACGATTAATCACTTTTGTAGATATTCCCAATAGAACATAGTTTTTAAGTTTGTGTGTGTGATGATTAATCACTTTTGTCTTACTATTTTGTCCTACTTTTGGACTCCTGGTTCATATTACAATTTCCTTTTCTCTTTTTGGGATTTCTTGTATTGTGACATCAACTACTTGACATCTCCCTTGTGTGAATGTTTGGAGTGTTGCAGAGTACAAGAAAATGTATGAATCAATGAAGCTAGGAAGGGTCCTGTTTTCATTAGAGGAAGTTTAGTTGTACATGATCTTCGGTTCTATCAAATGAAACGAGGAAGAGACTATATATTTTCATTTTTCTTAGTGTCTTCCTTTATATCCAGGAAGAGTTTTTTTATTTGCAATTAATTGTGATCCTAAAATTTCCTCAAACTTGCTTAACAATGGTGTTCTCCTATATGCTTCTCCTGCCACTCCTACCGCCCTTTTGTCTCTTCTTTCCATGTCTTGAAGACAACAGTCTGAGTAAAGGTCATAGTTTATCACCGGTTAAGGTGATACTGAGACTATTAATTTGTGTATTTGTTATATCATTTCATAGATTGTGCTGAATGAGGTTAAATATGCTACTTGATTTCAGCTGGTCATGAACATATGGCGAAGTCTATTTTTCCTCTGCATGCTCGAGTATCTTACTTGATTAGCCAATACTGTGTACTAATTGTTTCATGGAGTAATTTTCCACTTCTTTGACATGCAGTTCCTCACTTATTTTGTAGATAGGACTTTTCAAAGGAGATTCACAAGCCAAAACTGCTTATATAATCAAGGTATCTTAATATATTTAGGCCTTTGATCTGACTCCTAATATATTTATTTACCTTAGCTTTTGAGTTGAGATTGTTCATCATTTGTGGGCAATAACATAAGTTGTGCTTTGTTTTTCAGTTGGAACTGTTAGCGGCTAAGAATCTTGTTGCTGCAAATTTAAATGGAACATCAGACCCTTATGCTATTATTACTTGTGGTTCAGATAAGCGATTCAGGTTACTTCATCTTCTTTTTCATGAAATTTTATAAGCGGATGTACCGTACAACCGATGGGATGGGATGATGGGAATTGTAAGGTTTAAGAGGACCAACTTTTCAAGTCATTATATCAGGAAATTTGATCAACATTTAGAGAACCAACTAATTAAACAATCATTCTGGTCTGACCGGTGACTGCGGAACTTTGGTTTCATCACTTTGCCCTTTTTGACTTTTTTATCTCCTGATTATTGTTTGCACTGAGGAGGCTTTGATAGTAATTAATGCATTTGATAGCCAATGATGAAGGGTTATGAAAAACAGCTTTTCCACTTGACACAACTAACGAAAGGAAAAGGGAGAAACTTTTCCAAACATTTCTTGGTGAGAGAGGGGATAAAAGTACCTTCTTATGATGATGATTTTCCCCTTTCTAGACGTATGATAATAAGTAATTGAAGCTATTAGTTGATCAGAAAGAGGAAATATTTGAGCATAATGAAGTTTATGTAAAATAACTTACAAGGAAAGGAAATGGGTATATATAAAATCACAAGATAAAATGTGCCTATTGTCTGCCATATTATTTTGCACTATGTGAGAAATCTTCTCTCAATAGAATGTGCTTCGTGGAGTAAGATATTTGGTCAAATGTTCTGTATCAAGTTAATGTTCTGCTATATAAGTTGTATTTGGTGTTATGACAGCTCGATGGTCCCTGGGTCCAGAAATCCTATGTGGGGAGAAGAATTTGATTTTTCAGCTGAAGAACTTCCTGTTGAGGTAATTATCACAATTTATTATGCTCTCATTCTGGGGTAAACGTATTAATTTGGTGTTTGCAATATGGAAAACTGGTCACTCTCAAGATGAATCCTTATTTCTGATGTTTCAGTGCTTATAATTAATTGCCATAAGAGTAGTTTCACTTTCAAATTGCTTCTTATTGTTAATCTTTTTATTATTTTAGTTTTTCATACTTATTATACATGCTGGATGAAAACAGAGTTCTCAGCTGCTGCACGTAACTATTTAATGTCTTCATTAGTCATCTATTATCAAGCAGATACGCATTTTTCAAGAGTTCTTGTGCGATGAACCTTTGTTGAAGTGGTATACTTCTGTTTATGTGGCAGATTAATGTAACAATATATGATTGGGACATAATATGGAAGAGTACTGTTCTTGGTTCTGTAACTGTTACAGTTGATAGTGAAGGTCAAACTGGTGCAATATGGCACACATTAGATAGTCCATCGGGACAGGTGAGTTTTGTTATTAATTTATTACCCATTGATACCCCTATTTTCTTAATTTCTTCTATATTTTCCTTTTGTTTCTCAAGGAAGGTAATATAAATGCACATTTTTTCAGGTTTGCCTCAATATAAAAACTTTAAAACTCTCTGTAAATTCAAGCAGGTAGGCTTTTGGTTTATTCCTGTCTAATAATTAAAGTTTATGGTACTTTGTTTATGTCATAATACTTGTATATGTTCCACGTTTCAACACAAATTTTGGGGAAGGTAAATGAATTGGAGGCACTCTATGTCTGGACACAAATCTAAAATTGAGTGCGTGTAACTGAAATTCCACATATTAAGAACTGCCATGTCTTGATGATTTAGTTAAGTACAATGAGTTAAACTTGAACTAACCTGAAATGTTGCTGATAGGATGATGAATGGATTTGCTGGAGCAAATCGAAGGAGGCTCTCTATGGACAAACAAAGGCCTACCGTGGTTCACCAAAAGCCTGGTCCTCTACAAACAATTTTTGATCTTCTTCCAGACGAGGCAAGTTGTGTGCCTCATTTTCAGAAGGCCTTTTTGTCTACCAACAATTCCTTTCTGAGTTCATACCAAGCATTCCCCTAACTAATCTATATGTCTCAGGTTGTTGAACATAGTTTTTCATGTGCCCTGGAGAGATCATTCTTGTACCATGGCCGCATGTATGTCTCTACGTGGCATATATGCTTCCACTCTAATGTGTTCTCTAAGCAAATTAAGGTTAGTTAATTAACTCATCTACTATTCCTCAATTTGTTTGCATATCTGTATCTTTTCTTGCATATCTAGAAACTCTGCTTTGAATTAGTTGATATTTTGTTGGTCTGTGCATATTAATGAGAAGGTTGCACTTTTCGCATTGTAGCTTCTTTAAGCGAAGATTTGCTAGTCAAGCTAACCATATGTATCATTCCCTCTGCTCAGTAATCTTTAAAATTGGAAAGCAGAGTGGTCAAGCTTATCATGGAATCTGGTGCCTTTCGCTATGAAAATTTGTCTCATTTTGTGGGAGCAATTGAAGCTGGGCATAGGATTCTTGGCTTGTATTTCAGTTGTTGCTCATTGTGCTTGAGTTTGCGTACATTATTCACTCTTCATTCCATAAACTTCCACGTCTTTTGTGTTGAATAATTTATTTAATCACGTTGTTCATGTAATTTGCACATGTTGACGGTGCCTTTGTTGTGTCTTAGTTGATTGATCCTGTTTTCTTATGTCACAGGTGGTCGTACCTTTTGGGGATATTGATGAGGTATATAATCCAATATGTTCAACTCTGACGGTATTTAGTCGGCCAAATTGGCGGACCTGAAAGATTCTCTCATTTAACCTACTTTCTTATTTATTTAGATACGCAGAAGTCAACATGCAGTCATAAATCCTGCTGTAACAATCATTCTACGAATGGGTGCTGGTGGTCATGGTGTACCTCCTTTAGGAAGTCCTGATGGTTAGTGGCTAAATTTATCAATCAAACACTTGAACCTTCTAATGCTTTCGTCCAGATTTCTATCATGGGCAGAAAAGTAACTTTGGATTGCTGATTGTCTGTGTATGTTCATTTCTGTCATGCAAGAAGCATTCAAGTTAGTCGAATAGCTTGAGTGGGTATTAAGCTATATGTGGTTGATGTTTCCGATGATTTCTGCTGGTTAATACATAGAATTTATTGTTTCTGTCTAAATGGTTTTCCATTTAGTTAGAAAGCTAACAAGTTGCTTGGCATAGTTTTTCCTCCTAACCACCAGTTAGAAAGTCATGTCCAATGTAAAATATGTGGTGATCTGCCTCCACATATCTGACTTCACAAGGATTATAACTAGTTCTCCTCATCGTCTTTGTCTGCAGAATCCCCCTTCCCCCAGTGAGTTAGTTCCGTGGTTTTTTGTTATGACATTTACTTAAATTATGATGCTTACGACGAGAGGTGTAGGGAAGAGAGAAGTAGTATGGAAGACAATATGTATTCATTGACATGTCCTCGTTATCGTTATAAGAACATGCAAATTGAGCTTGACAAACCTGATGTATGAGAAATAATTTTTCTTTATGGATTGTAGAATAGTGTCTAGATTATGTCATTTGGAGCACTTCATTTGCAGCTTTAATATCCATGATTCACTCTCATCATTTTGCTAATCATTTTATCTTCTTCATTTTCAGGTCGAGTCAGGTACAAATTTGCATCTTTTTGGAACAGAAACAATGCATTAAAAGCACTACAGCGTGCAGCTAGGAACTATCATGCAATATCAGAATCTGAGAAGAAGGTCTGTTATGTGCTTTATGGCTCCCTTTTCCAAAGATTGCTTTTCCCTTAAGATCTACCATTAGTTTTTGAATCAAGAGTTCGGAGCTCTTGATAAATTCCAAAAACCAAGAAAACTGCTAGGACATGGCTTACATATGGACATGTCTTTGGGCTTATATCATCAATTAATTGTGTTTTCATTCATGTGTGAAATCGGCAACTGTCGGATCCAACACAACCTTCTGCGTGGTCCCACAGGAAAGCCCCTCTGTCATTATCTTTCTGGCCATGTTTATCATTCATAATGCTGTTATGATTGTGTAGGAAAGCGAAGACTCAGCACTGCGTGCACATAGTAGTTCTGTTAGGGGTGGTAGAAAGCAACCCAAGGCTCCCGAAGATATTGCACCTAAAAGTGAAAAGCTTCAAGCTTTTATCAAAAAAGAGGTTCTAGTTGATATATACAACGTAAGATACTTGTGGTCTTCTTTTTCAAAATTGCGACTTAAAATAAACTAATTTGAGTTCTGCAACCCATTCCTGAGTTTTATAAGCTATCCTTTTCAGTTTGTATGATCCGCAGCCTTTTCTTTCAGGATGTATTCCCTTGTACAGCTGAGCAGTTTCTCGACATGTTGTTGAGTGATGATTCCAAATTTACGAATGAGTATCGTTCTACTCGAAAGGACACGAATCTTTGTGTAAGTTCGAAATTGTTTATGCAGATCATTGATATAGAAAGAGCTGTGGCGTGCTGAAAGTTTGTTGGATGAGATTTTGAGAGATGTTAGTAAATTTTCTGATGATAAGTTAATTCTTTGGTGTCAGTTCTGACCTAATGATGTCCTTTATTACTGTTCCTTAATTTAGGATAGAAGTTTGCACATTTAAAGTATCTATTATTTCCTTATCAAGCTTAGTTTGTGGGAGAGTTTGTCCTTTATTCATCCTTTTACATGTTTGTGCAAACATGCATGTCATAAATTTGTTGTGACAACTTATTTCTTTTTAGGTTTCTGCTATTTGGTTGTGACTTAATGTGGCTGCACAGTATTGAGAGACTTGCTGGTTCTACTGCAGATTGTCCAAATTTTGATAAATCAAATCCCTGCTTAGACCATTGAGTTCTTATTTCTCGTCAGTTATTGTGGAAATTCTTCTTTCCCGGAAATAACTAGATTCATTGTCATGGATCCTCTTTTAAGTACTTAATTGCAATTTTGCAATGTGGCTTAGTTGACTTCTGTTCCTAATATTTATGAAGGCTTTTGATATGTGTGGTGTTAAAATTTTGTGCTCCTTCCAGATGGGACAGTGGCATGCCGCTGATGACTATGACGGTCAAGTTAGAGAGATAACATTCAGATCAAAATGTAATAGTCCGATGTGCCCTCCAGATACAGCCATGACGGAATATCAGCATACTGTCTTATCACCTGATAAGAAAATTCTTGTGAGACTTCACGTCTTCTATTTATTTTTGCATTAATCTTTGAATATTCTTAATGTTGTTTCTAATAGCCTGCTTCATATTCTGTTCGACTCATCGACTTTTCCATGCTATATAGGACAAATCTGAATCTTGTTCTGTTTCTCTTTATATGACATGTATAACGTAATTTTCATTTGTATGCCTGGGATAGGTATTCGAGACGGTCCAACAGGCACACGATGTTCCATTCGGATCATACTTCGAGGTACATGCCTTCTTGATGCCATACCCACTGAAGTTTAAATAGCATCATGCATCTACATTGTCTGAGAAGAATCAAAAGACCACATTTTGAAGTATGGGAGAAGATTGTAAAGCATAATTTCAAATTCGTTTGTTCCCAAGGGAAGTTTGTCACATTATGTAATAGTTTTCTTGCCCTCCTTGGGTGGGAAGAAATGATATCAGTTTAAAGATTAAGAATTTGCTGATGTTATTTTCATTACCCATGTCGCCCTGATATGGAACTAATTAGTTTCTATGCTGGTGCTGCATTAGATTCATTGCCGATGGACAGTAGAGACCACAGATGAGAATTCATCTAAGATAGATATAAAAGTCGGTAAGGATTCAGTTGCTTTGTCTTGTCTTCGCGATCCAACTTTTTGTGGTTGACGCCCATTATTTGTAACAATGATTGGAACTTTTACTTTCTCATTTTTACAGGTGCACATTTCAAGAAATGGTGTGTAATGCAGTCAAAAATTAAAACAGGAGCCATAGACGAGGTTTGTTCAAGTTTAAGAAACCTTTCCCTTGCCTCTTCCTTTTTCCTCTTCTTCATGAGATTCAGGAATAAAGCTTTCAGTTTTTTATCGCTTCATTGTCTTCATGACATTATTGTATTAAAAGTTTCAATTGTCTTACAACATTTAGAATTCATCTTAAACTCTGTTTATTTGATCATGTGCAGTACAAGAAAGAGGTTCAATTGATGTTAGAATTAGCTCGCTCATACCTCAGTTCACATGGTTCGACTGGTGAAAATGACAAGCCCTCGTCACCTCCCTCTGTAACACAAGAACCAGCTGAAGCATTGTAACATTTGTTAAATTCTTTCATTATATTGTTAGTGTATCATTTTCATTTTTTACTTGTAATATTGTTAGAACAACATGTTTTCCTTGTGATGAAATGTAGGAGTTGATTTTTATGTTTTCTTTTTTGTAATTTCACTATATCTCAAGTGTTTCTTGTAATGATCCAATGTTAAATGTAATCTTTAAATATGTAATTTTATAAACTTTAAATATGTAGTTCCCTAAATTTTAGAACCTAATAATTTTCTATGACAAGATAGAAGAATCTTTTTGAATTTTGATCAAGATCAATTTTTGATAAAACAAAATTTTGATTTTCTTTTTCTTAAGAGTTTTTGATGAAATAAGACTAAATTTAAATGGATAAAAAATTGTTGTTAAAACTCAAAAAGATAACTTTTAATTGTTTTTCTCTTATTTTATTCTCCATTAACGTAAAATTTTAAAAATAATTATTTTATTTAACGATAATCTCCTTTCAAGTGATTAATAAGATTTAAATACTTGCATAATTAAACCAATAAATATGGGTCGCTTATGATATTATTTAACAATCACTTATGTGACCCATATAACATAATCATAGTTTAATAATATGATATAATATGCATAAAATAAAAGTTAAATCCTTCTTTTTTTTGTCACAACATTAATCATAATTGAAAAAAATAGAGGGGATCATAATTGTCGTATGTCTTTTAATGTGACATCATTCTATATATCATAAAACTAGTTCAAATATATATATATGTCTTTGTAAAAGGCAAATCTTGTTAAAATTCATATAATCATTCATGTATATATAATAACAATAACCAATAAATAACAAGATACTTAAATGTCATAGATAATATATATGAGATCAGAGTGTCAAATACATGAAATACATAAACACTAATATTTCATTCAATCATGAAATCCAATGATGCCCATCTTTTTGACATATTCATTAAACTCCTTTCGCCTTTTGTTGATGGATTCAACCAACGTTATGAATACCATATCACATGTAGTATTAGATTAGGTTCTGATACGGTACTATACCATTATCAGTTAATACTGAGTACCGTTTCGAGTAATTTTTAAATTTATAAAATAGTCCCTGAATTTTTTAAAATTTGCAAAATAGTCCATTGTCATATTGTACAGTTGTACTGTATATTTTTAACCTAGTCTCTAAAAATCAAAATAATAA
>JANQAP020000014.1:2030056-2055156 GCA_026874005.2 Erythroxylum coriaceum
TTTTTAAAAATTAAATATTTTTATTAATACTTTATTAATAAATATGATATAAAATATTAAAATTAATTTAAATAAAATTTTATTTTTAATTTTATTTAATGTATAATTATTATTAGTAATAAAATATTTATTTTATTTTAAAAATTAAAATTAAAATTATAATAAAAGTTAAACTAATCAACAAATTTAAAAATATTTGAAAAAAGTGGGAGAGGGGGGAAGGAAGACGTGGGAGAGTAAAAATTTTAAAAATTTTGTTTTTTTTGAAAATTTAAATTTAAAAATTTTACAATTTAGTCTCTAGATTTTTTAATTTTTCTAATATTGGCCGGTATTTAATCGGTATTTATAATACTGGCCGGTATTTAATCGGTATTTATAATACCGACCGGTACCAACAGGTATTGGCCGGTATCGATCGGTATTTAAACCTGGTACTAAAATTAATATTTCGGTATCGTTTTCCGAATAGTACGGTACGAAATTCATAATACTGGATTCAACAACCATAAAATTGGTACTAATATGCTAGATTGACATTGTTTGTTTATGAACTTCTTTTTTATCGACAAAGTATTTTATTTATGTAAGTTTAAAAACTTTTGCTATCGTTTTTTGAAAAGAAGAATGTTATGGCATCATAATAAATTTTCGGCTTCTGGCGATATTGCTTTCTTCAATTGACAAATAGGAGATGTACAGGTCTGAGCAAGTGGGACATCCTTAAAGTTTTTGCAACCATAAACCATGAATGATGGCCTTAAAGCATGACCTAAATTTAACTTCCATAGGGGTCACAACGATGATAGATTGCCTTCCACTCTTATGTGGAATTGCTCCCCTAGTTAAAAATAACAAATAACTAAATGTGAATTTTCTTTTGTCAACATATCTGAAATAATTTGAATCTGAGTATCCAACCTCAAGATGATCAAATCTATTATAAGTGAGCATATGATCTTTTGTTCCTTGTAAGTATCTTAATACTTTCTTTGCAATTTTCCAATGTTCCACTCCAAGATTACTTCAATATTTGCCTAATATTCCAACAACAAAACTAATATCTAGGTTAGTGCAGGTTTGAGTATACATTAAACTCCCAACAATAGATGTATAAGGAATCTTTTTCATTCCTGTGAATTTATGTTCATTCTTTGGGCATTGTATATGACTAAATTTATCTCCCTTCTGAATTAGAAAAACACTTGCTAAGTAATTTTTCTTTTTGTATCTCTATAAAATTTTATTACTATATGCTTTTTGAGACAACCCTAACATTTCTTGTGATTTTCAAGGAATATGTCAATTTCTATTACATAAAATTTCTCACCCATATTTTACATTTCAAAATTTATAGAGACAAAACTTTTTGGTATCTTGTAATAAATATGTTATGGAACACCTCAGCTCAAACACTAAGAGAAGGTAAAATGTATGTGTTTTATATTTCTAATGAAATGTCTGTATGTTTAACTCCAGGTCTAGGTTCGAGAAAAGAGAGGGCAATCCAAATTGTTATAAAAGGAGAAACATAAGATGAAGGGAAAGCCTCAATATCCACTAAACTTCGATTATGGCAACATGGTGACTAAAGCTACAAGGGGATCTCCTTCGAATAATAGTCAAGAGCCTCTAAACCAAGGATGTTGCTTAGAAAAGAAGGAAGTCCAGATCGGGTCTTCAATGGAAGGTGGTTTGTTGATCTTTCTTCTATCTTATAACCTCAGAATCCAACACTAAAATGATACCGCATTGCTTTGGTAAGGTGAAGAATCAAAGTGCGATGTACTGTTCTCAAGTTAAGGATTAGTAAGGAGGCTAGATTAGTTGATATGATAAATGAGTCTGCTGCATGAAAGTGTGTTACTGGCAAGATGATCCTGATATGACCATCGTAGTGTAGTCATGGCATGGCTTGATATGGTGGTATGCATGATGATGGGAAACATTTGTAGGGCTCCTTATGCTTTCTTGTGAGTTAGGCTTCTGGTCTGGATAAGAGATTGCAGCTTGGGCAATCTCTAGTTGTACATAACTTCTTATTATTTATAAAATTTTACTGATTTACCAAAAAAAAACCAAGATCATTAGTAACAAGTAAGATATCATTAACATATAGGATTAGAAATATACATTTGATCTCACTGACCTTCAAATATATACACCAATCAACTATATTTTCTATAAATCTAAAAGAAGTAATGGTATTATTAAACTTGAGATGCTATTATTGGGAGACTTGCTTAAGTCTATATATTGCCTTCTTAAGTTTACACACAATATTTTTCTTTTCTTCAACTAGAAAGCCTTTAGATTGATCTATATATATATCTTCCTCTAAATTCAAATTTACAAAGGTGATTTTCATATCCATTTAATAGAGTTCTACTATCACAATGAGCTACTATCGCATGATAGTTTTAAATGAATCCTTTCTTAAAATAGGGGAAAATATCTAATTATAATTAACGCCATCCTTTGAGTGTACCCTCAACAACAATTCTAGCTTTATATTGTTTAATATTGCCATTAGAGTAACATTTGGTCTTAAAGACCCATTTGCGCTCAATTTTCTTATATCCTTTTGGCAATTCAACAAGATCACAAAATTCATTGTCATTCATAGATTTTAACTCTTCTTCCATTGCATCTGACCATTTGTGAAAATGTAACTGTTTATCAATTCCTAAGTCACCTTCTCCCTCTTGTAAATAAATCACTTAATCATCAGAAATAGTTGATCTCCTTTATCTTTGAGATCTTTTTAATGTTACTTCATATGGCTCATTTATAACAGGTTTATTAATAGTGACTTTATTATTTGGAGTTTGTTGATATATTTATTTTTTAGAAACTAAATAAATATATTGGATCAAGACAAAGCCAAATCATTACAAGAGGTTATAACCTAAGAAGCAAAGGTATTAGTCTTGGAGAAAAATCAAAAGAAAAATTGATTAGAAAGGAAAGCCAATATAGAGATTAATCAGACAAAGCCAAACTACACATAAACTGAACTAAAGATTGTTTGTGTATTTGTTGTTGGTCAAAATTTTCAATAACTCTAGGAAAAAACACTTGAGGATAATTTATAAAAGGTAGGTTCTAATAGTTTTAACTGAAGCTTTAACTCAATTTCCTATAGTGATAAATTTTTTATTTGAATATATAGTTTGGGTCATAGTGAATCTCAACATTGTATTAGTAATATGAGTGGTACATTCAGAATCAATCTAGCTAGAATTTTAAGGAACTTTCACTAAATTTAATTCTAAATATATTAAAACACTAGGCTTATTTTCGAACCATACTTTAAGTTTCAAGCTATCTTTCTAATAGTGTCCTTTTTTTTTTTTTACATAAATGGCATCCATCGTTCCTCGATTCCTTCTTATCAATTGAAGCCGATGATACATTAATCTTATGTAGTACATGTTTTCCCTTTTTTTATCTTTTTTAAACTTCTATCTAGTTCTTTGATGACCCATAAAATTAATCGAATAAGCTCCTTATTTCTAAAACCTTACTTCCTCTTGAATAAACATACTTCGCAATTCATCGCATTTTGTTTGTCCTTTATAGTAATTATAACTCATTTGAAATGGGCCATATTCGGGAGGCTATAAGTTGATAATAAATTGTATAAGGAAACTTTCACTCATTTTCGTGCCCATGGATCTTAATCTTATTATTGTATTTTTCATTTTAGTGATATGCTCATATATAATTCAAGAACCATCAGAGTTTATAATGGTTCAAGTTTCCATTAAAGTCCTAGCAAGTGACCTATCAGTAGAGTCAAACTAAAAAATATCTTCAATAAACTTAAGATATTCCTTAGCACTTTCAATTTTGAGAATTGTCGCCTTAATGTTGCTAGCTACAGTCATTTGTATAAATATTAAGCTTAATATATTTGATTTTTCCCAAAGTTCATAAAATTAAGCCCAATAAACTTCATAATAGATGAAGTTTGCAAGTGAATAGTAATAGAATATATTAAATGCTCATACGTTAATACTTCGAGTAATAATTTAAACTCATAAATACAATCATATTAACAGTACGTGTATATTATGGTTCTCCTTTAGGTGAAACAATAATACACAAAATAAAAAATTAATGCTTAGTATTTTGTTTGCATTATTGATAATTACATATACTATAATTATATATGTTTGTTACCTTTATATATACTAAACATATCTAATGAAGTATACCAATTAATCAGAGTCATGTTCATCGATATAAAATTAACTAATTAACCTTTAGAGAATTCTTAAATATTTTATGACCAATGAACTTTAGTATACCCATTAAATAGATATCATTATGTCATTTCAATCACAAGTACCATATTCTCATGGATAACTAATAATTATTATTATTTAATTTGATATTTATGAAAATTTTATAATTTGGTCAATTTGGTGACTAATAAATTATTCATTAGATAAATATTAAATTAAATAAACAAAATTATTATTAAATATGATATATCACTTATTGATTATTAATATAAAATATTGCGCAACAAGAAAACATAATTTATTTATGCAATGGCTAAAAAAATATAATTTATGGCTTAAAAATATATATTATTGTTATATTAATATTATTTTGGACATGCTTCCTCCATGTTATTTTAGTTACATTAATATTCTTTTTTATTTATTTTATTTTTATTAGATAATATATATTTTGTAGTTATAAAGTTTATTTTTACTTATACAAGAATCTAAAATCAATACAATAATTAAAAGAATCAAGTATGCTTTCATTTTATAAATATTTGTGTTTAATCATTTATTACATAAGGATGGTATGCGTCAATTTTCAAACTATCATCATCTTGTCATAAACTTATCCAAGATTATTTAAAATAGACTTAAATAGAACAGTAGTCCTCTTCCTAATGTAAATGGAAATATAACACATAAATATATTTATTTTAATCAATCTTTGCAGTGAAAATTTATTAATTTTTTAAAATAATACTATGATATCACATGTAATCTTTATACATGTAATACTGTAAACTTTACATTTGCAATTCCTTAGATTTTAGGATATAATAGTTTTCATCCAATATCTCCCATTGATCTCTCTATCCATTGATGATGAGTCGTCCTAATTCAAAACCTTTCATAACACATTGTGCTGATCCAATACTTACTCATGTCAAGTTCATTAGTCATGGTCTGTCTATTTAAACATACATTAAGTCCTTAAATCTCTCACGTCTTCCTTATGTATCTGATCTAGCTAACCTTCAATCCAAGGTTCATTTTAAGTTATCTTTTGGTTTCACATATAAATCTTGCATCGCATCGAATATTTTCGCCAATGTATAACAATGCACGTCAACTCATCGACAATGTCTGTTTTTCTTGTCTACTTACAAGTCTTTGCCTTGTTTCATCGTCCTGTCAAACATTGCTCAAGATTTACCAATACTCGTACGATTCCACAATTAAAGCTTAAGGTCTAACATTGTGTTTGTAGGGGCAAGATTACTTAAAGACTCAATTGCTTTTCTTAAGGCAATAATTCGGAAGTGATTGGCTTTATTATACATTTCTTAACTTTTTTTTCTCTGTCATTTCTTCATACGTAATTTTTTTCCCCCGAAACAGAGAAAAAAGTCCAAAACTATTCCTACATGAAAACCTCGAGGTTTATCCCTGAGCAATGGAGGTTTTGGAAGAAGATATATTGAAAAAGAGATATCAAGAGAAATAAAACAAATTGGCGAGAGAGAGGCTTTCCTGCAAGAAAATTGCGGACCCTAATAACATTTTCTATGCAGTGGTTGAAACATTGTCATCAGATCATATGAAACATTACCATAATCATGCTTTTGATGGCTAATCATCAAAACACGTGCAGAAAACTGATTCTATATTTGATTGATAATACTTTGTAATATCACTGAAAAGAGCAATAGTATAAACATTTGGCCCGTGACAATTTTTCTGTGGATGAGTCCAAATTGAGTGAAAAATGCTTTGTATAAATATAAAAAGTAAGATGTTAGATTTAATTCTCATTTTCATATCAATCTGAAGTAAATGTTGGATATGACGAAAGTCGAGGTTAAAAGATCACTCTTTTTTATTCTCATTTTCTTAGAGCCAAAATATGAACAGCTCAGCCAAGATAACAACATTTCTTTAAGACTACATCGCTAGACCAAAAGATCAGAACTTCAAGCCTTTGGCAACTGTGTCTCAGCTTCTTGCCTGCTTTTCTGCGACTCAAACTTATCTATAGCCACCTGAAGTTCATCTGTTCCTCCAACAGCCCTCATGGTGTAGAAATACACTCCAAAGACAAAAGCTGACAACCCTCCAGCCACAACCAAATTCTTGGTCTTAGGTGCAAGGCTACCATATCCCAGAACTCCAGCCATCTTACAACCAGAATCCTGCACTAGACAACTACTTTATGTCACCGCATGAGAAATATGACCAAGAAAACTCATTTTATTAGTCTATATCACGGCAAAGATTGTTATGTCCTTGCAATTTTAGTGCATTGATTTTTGTTAGTGTATGATCTCAAAATGTAAGGATCTTGGATGAGTAATCCAGGGGGATTTGAACTTTGGAATCTCTATACAATGAGATAAAATAAAGATGGAGACTTGGGTTCATCATTTAACTTGCGCAATGCGGATCAGTCCCTGCTCTTAAATCAAGCATAATCTGGCACATAAAAGCCATCAGACAGCATAACACATGGAAAATACATGCTTCATCGTTCTTGAAACGATCAAAATTATGCCAATTCAATAATACAACAGTCTAGATCAGTACTCACATATATATATTCAAAGTCAGAAACAAGGCAGAAATGTAAAGAGTACCCACAAAATTGGCAGCTTCCATCAATAATTTGCCTCTAGATCATCACCATAAATTTGACTGGACTCAGTTTTCAAAGAAAAGTTACAGTTTCGATATAGGGCACAGAAAGAAACTGAATTGGTGGTCACATATTCTCAAATGAATTCGAAGCTCAGATTCACAACAAAACAATTAATTACCTAACTACATAAACTCCCAAACAAAAGGTGACATAAAAACGCTTAAAATTGACACTAGTTTTGCAGCAATTTACCGAAATAGCTAAGGAAAAGTGATGGCGTTGATCGGCGAAAAGGCAGCTAGGGATAACGGCTGAGTTTTCTGAGCGAGTCGGTGAGATAACCTGAGATGAAGATGAGGAGGACCAATATACTGTGACTTTGAGCAACATTAAAACGACGCCGCTGAAGTTTTAATTATTATGAATGTTTACAATATTTATGAGGAAAAAAAAGTACTTCCATAAAATTTAGCTTGCTAGTATTGGATTTTTATCTCTCATTTCCTAAATTAGTAGAATTTTCATAATTTCTAACAAATTTAGAGAAAGCAATGTGTTTCAGAGCGATCTTTGTACAGACAAACTAACTTTCTTTTTATTAATGATATAAATAATTTACTCTTGACTTAAGTCTATTAAAAATCATTTAAAAAGATGTATTATTCTTAATAAATAAATTCGACTGAAATAAGTATATTTATTATTTTATTAAATTATATTTTTAATAATCATTGAGTCCTCCCACTTAAGCATTTGATGTATGAAAAAAAGGAGAGTGGATTACAAATTAAATAGGGTTAAATAGAAAATATCCAAACGCAATTTTAGACTAAACTTAAAATAATAATAATAAAATCATCAAATTTTTAATTTTTTATGAAAATATTGTGACGTTAGTCTTTTTGTTAATGTTGTTGATGTGACATATTACGTAACCTAGTATCTTTGTCATAGCATGTGGACTTTAATTTCGAAGTCATCAAATTATAATTTTTAAATAAAAATAAATTATAAATTCTTAATTTTCTCTTTATTCTCTTTTGAAACTTTTGGCTATCGTTCTTTCAGTTTTAGTCTTCATTCTCTCCCCTCAAAATTTTCTCCATTGTTTTGTTTTTTGATAAAAATTTTCTCTTTATTGTTGGCCACGAGAGTTTGTGAGAGTTATATTTACAGTGTAAGCATAATTTACTGCATAAATATAATCACAATAATCCTTTAATTCATACTTCAAAATTCTATGTTTTATATCAAAATATAAAATATGAAGTACATATCTTGATCCATGATTTTTTTTAATCGTAAATTAAGAAAAAAAAACCCTTTTGAATGATCGAAAGTAGAGAAACTTGATTTCTCTTCTCTTTCCCTCAATAATCCTAGTTTCTAATGGTAAAAAATAAACAGAGGTGTAAAAGTGAGAGAGAGAACCAGTTTTAAATAAAATAAGGATATCTCTGAGTCATTCCCATCAAATGGTAAGTTTAAAATAAAACCTTATCTTATTTATTCAACATTATCTTACTTAATTAAGTTGACCAATCAGAATTTAGTATTTAATATTATTAAACCATAAATATTTAATGATCCATGTATTAAATATACATAGGTTTTACATATGGTTCGTCCTCATTTCTCTTCTTCCTTGCAAGCCCCAAAAAGCTTATTCCCTCTTATTATGCAACTGCCTCTAATAGTTCTCTTCCTGAAGAGAGCCTTTGCTTTAAGTTGATTAGGTTTCTCTTATTTTATTGTCTAAGCTTGTATTAGAAAGAAAATTCAAGCTTTTTGTGATTATATGAAACTAGATTGTTGTTTTGGTTTTAGGTTTGATGAGATTATTAGAAAACAAATGGAAAGACACTATAGATGTTTTGGATTCTTATTCTTTTGTGATTTAAAGCTCGCTATTTTTAGTGGTGGTTGTTATCTTCTTCTTGGTTAAAAAAGAGCCAAAATTGTTTTCTTTTCTTGCATTTTCGTAAGATTTGAGGAGAGGAAATAGAAATATATAAGGAAGTTATTAAAGTATTAGCCTTCAAGCTTTTAAAAAACTCACTCATCACCTGACTTTTACGTTCCACTAAATAATTCTTTCAAAAAAACATAATTGCTTACATGAACTCTAGCTCTTCCAATAAGGTACTTTTGGCCAAGAGCTAGAGCTCTTTTTACCTTAGAATGTAAAAAGCTTATCACCAAAAGTGATGCGAAAGCCTGCAAGAACTCAACTGCTAAGAATAACAATAAATGCAAAAAATTGTCAGAGGAGCAAACATGTCATTAATTGCCATTTTAAGGGACAACTACACAAATGAAGAGGTTTTTAATAAAAATCTACAAAAGTGGCAAAGCAAATATATAAAAAATTGGTATGATGGGATCTACATAAGTCCTTTAAAGAATAAACTAGATAGCAAGAAGTTTCGATAGAGAAAGAAGAGAAAATTAAAGTTTTTTGTAATTTGTTTTTATTTAAAAATTATAATTTAATGACATGGAAATTAAAGTTCATATGTCATCCACTTGGCAAAGATACTAGTTGTCATAGTATACCATATCAGACGTTAACAAGAAGACTAACGTCAGGTTATTTTCACAAAAGATTAAATGTTAAAGCATTTTATTGTTACTTTTTAAAAATTTAGAACTTTTTAAAAATTTAGGATAAAATTACAAAATTCAATAAATTTTGATTATTTGTTTGTAATTAAACCAATTAGATAGCTTAATGTGTTGGAAATTTCACATTCAAGTGCTATACTTTCAATTTTCAAAAAATTAGAGGAATGTCTTGAGATATGAAAGCTATTAAGCAAAATAAACAAAACAGTTATTATAAAATATAAATTGACATAGAAATTATGACTTTTTCTTGGGGATTTCATAAAAATTCTTGTTTTTCTTCAACCATATTTTTTCCCCCTCAAAGTCATATCATAATGAAGGTGAACCCATGGTTCCATTTTTGAAATATTATCAAAGATTTTATTGATAATATTTAGAATGGAATGTTGAAGTTGAGTAAACATCATAGATAATAACCTCAAAGGAAGCAAGATTCTTTTCTTTTGCTCTATTAGTATTTTCTAGGGAAAGTTATGAATGAATTTAAGTAGTATTAGATATATTGTAATGTAAAATTATATTTAATCCTTTTTTGTTAAGAATTCAACTTTTTTATGTCATTATTGTTAATTGTATTATCCTTTTCGTGATCTTATCAAGATCAGCACATCTCAAGGCCCATTTGAATAAAGTGTTTAGAAAAAATTAGGAGTTGCAGAAGATAAGTTATAAGAGTATTAAGAATTAAAAAAATAAAAAAACATGAAGAAGAAAAGGACATTATCTATAAAATGAGTTGCAAATATATTGAGGAAATTACAAACATCTTAAGAACTTAAGAAAAAATTTACAGACATGAAGAAGAAAAGGAAGCTACCCATATGATGAGCTACAGATATGTTAAAGACTTAGAAAAAGACTAAATAATACAAAAAATACAAAGAAGCTACCTATACGATGAGCTATAAAAATGTTGAGGACTTAGGGAAAATATTGAATAATAAAAAGAAGAAAAAGAAGATAACCATATGGTCGACAAGCTACAAACCTGTTAAGGACTTAGGAAAAGACTAAAAAAACATGGATAAGACAAGCAAGCTACTCATATGACAAGCTACAAATATATTAAGGACTGAAGAAAAAATTGGACAACACAAAGAAGAAAAGGAAAGTACACATATAAGCTATAAACATGTTAAGTACTTAGGAAAATACGGAAGAACATGAAGAAGAAAAAGAAGTTATTCATACGATAAGATACAAATATATTAAGGACTTAAGAGAAAACTAAAGAACATAAAGAAGAAAAAAGGGAACTATTTATATGACGAACTAAAAACATGTTAAGGACTTAAGAAAAGACTAAAGAACAAGAAGAAGAAAATGGATGCTACCTATACGACAAGCTACAAACATGTTAAGGACTTTGGAAAAACTAAAGAATATAAAGAAGAAAAGGATGCTACCCTTAAGATGAGTTAAAACATGTTAAGGATTTATGAAAAGATTGACGAACGTAAAGAAAAAAAAGGAATCTACCTATACAATGAGGTACAAACATGTTAAGGATTTAAGAAAAGACTGAAGAACACCAAGAAGAAAAGGAAACTACTTATACAACAACCTTTAAACATGTTATAGACTTAGAAAAAATACTGAAGAGTGTGAAAAAGAAAAGGAAGCTACTTATATGCCTAACTTGCCATGGAAAGTGTTAGGGCTCTAAGAAGTAACGCTTACAAAATCTTCAAGTTCACTCAACTAGTAATAAACTACTCAAACAATATAGAAGACAATAAGAAAAATTGGATACATGATTTTAGCTACAACTAATCCATTAAATCTAATAATAGCAAGATACAAGCATTAAGGTTTTGAGCAAAGAACACCTCACAAAATAACCATAACTAAAGCTTTTCCATCTCTCTCTCAAACAATCCTCTATAACCTCTAAAATTGAGTACAAATTGATATAAACACACACACACACACACACACACGCACGCACGCACACACACACATACACACACATAAATCCTACTCCTAAAAAATCAAACTTTAATAAAACTACAATTGATAAAGCTATTTGGACTCTAAAACTCTTATATCATTATGTGTTTATGTCATATGCAACTTTTATCTCTCAATCTTATATCTAAATCTCAAGAGGATATGATTTTATGTTGCACTTGGTCACCTACATAGTCATGTACAGTGACTGTCTCTAACCTTTAAGCTTCAAAATTTGACATTATGGTGATACATAGTCATAATGACTTATACGACAGCAAACATATTGCATATACATAAGCTTACAAGACATGCATACGATCGTGTCTACTTATAGGACCATATGCCTCCTAGATGTGGGCATTTCATCTAAAAACATATTCAACTCATCAGTTTTTATCTCAAATTTTGCCTGAACTTTATTCCTTTTATCCATGAATACGACTAACACTTTTAGAGTCCTGATTTAGTGGATTTTGTCAAACTAATATCTATAAAATGGGGATGGACCCACAACAATCTCCCTATCTAGCCAATTTTATAGGAAAAATTAACCACTTTGTTGATCACTTGAAAGTCATCCCGGTGAGCTTACGCTTGGGAACCACTTTTGTCAATATGTTAGTGCCATTCTTATTCATATGAATCCATCTTCTTTTACATTGCCTGAATTAAGTGTTTTTGTCTTTAAGTTCTTTGGCTCTCCCTCAGTTGTGATTAGGAGTTATTCCAAACTTGAGTATCTAGTTCAAGGTTTCTTCAATCTAGTTGACCTTTGAAATTGGACATCTTCTAACACTCAAGCAGGTACTCATAATGCTCATGATCCTCTTCTACGTCATCCAAAGAATGTGCCTCATCATCATTATATTGCCCTTCATCATCACCATCTTATATTATTTCATGTTTTCCTTCTTCACTCGTAAGTTGATTATTGGAAGAAGGAATATGGGTAGAATACGTAGTATCTAATGACAAACTGGTGGAAGTAGTTTTGTCTTCTTTGATGCAATTGACACCTGTCTCATGCCCATAAAAGATTATGACCCTACTTCTAACAACCTTTAAATTTTTTGTGTCATAGAGCCTATAATCGAACTCTTCATCACCATATCTAGCAAACACATAAGTAGCAGTCTTAGAATCCAGTTTCAATCTCTACTCTTTTGGCATATACTTGAAATCCTTACATTCAAATACTTTTAGATACGTATAAATTGGATCCTTCCCTTTCCATACTCTATCGGGAATGTCAAGATCTAAAGGGAATAAAGGAGTTTGATTAATCACATATTCTATAGTTTTGATAGCCTCACCCTAAAAGGAATTTGGTAGTGTCCTTCACTTATAAGGGTGTGTCCTTTAAAAATAGCTTTAACTTATTGGTTTTTTGCTTTAAATTCACACAAAATTCATTTCGATTGATCCATGTAGATAGTTAACACTTTCAAAGTCCCAATTTACTTAATTTCATCGAGTTAACATCCATAAAATGGGGTTAGATCCACAACAGAAAGCAAAAAACATAAAAAGCTATTAGTATAAATGAATTTCTTTTCTGTCAACTAGCATTTTAAGTTTTGGTTTTATCTTTTTTATGTTTATGGTTTTATACTTGATAAATTGTTTTCATTCATCTTATTTTGGAATATAAAATGCCAGTATGCTCTTTTATCCAAGTAGATATTCTTTTATCTTAAACTTCTATGGATTTGTGTTGTTGAGTGTCTATGTTTTACTTTAGGACATTAAGTATTTCTTCTTAAATTTTTGTGGGATTTTTTTGTATTATTATACTTTTCTTTTTCTTTAATACATAACTTTATAGTAGTTTTGAACCTACAAAAATGGGATTGTTTTGACCAAATCTTAAGATTTCTTTTTTGCAAAAGAAATTTTGGCATTAAGAGCTAATGAAATTACGGAATAAAAAACTAACATTTCTTACTATTTTCTTTTTAAAGTTAGGTGATATCAATGATTACCATTCTTTAGCTTCTACAAGTAAAATTCTCAATTTTAGTGCTTACAAATCCTTTTAGTATTAATTGAAATTATTTATGACTAAAATGGTTTACCAGTGTAGATCTAGGTCACCTATATAGATTATGGGAAAGCAATGTATTATAAGGTTAATAATTAACACTTGAAAGATGATTAAGAAACTTCGTTCTTATAATTTCCTAGTTTATAGACTTAGACAAGACAAAATTGGTGTTTCTTTTTTTATTAACTAATTAAAGTAACTACATCAATAAGTGGACAAGCAAAATTGAGGGCTAATAATGTTATTTGTATGTATCATTGATAGTTTATAGTTACAATACATAATTTATGGTTTATTGACATGCCTTAGTTGTTTTTTTTACTATCCTCATCTCTTATCTTTTATATCTATTTATGTTGAGCTTTATGCAATATTAAGGAAATGTTAAGTTATTTTTAAAACATAATTATTCCTAACCTTTTACTTATATTCTTATTTAATTTATTTGTATACCATATCTTGTTCCGTTAGAAGATTGAAGATACTACTATCAAAAGTTGATACAAGAGAATTAATTAGCGTGAGACAACAAGAACGTAACAACATCCTAAAATGAAATGTTTCAATTTAATATTTCTAAGAGTGATGTATTAGAATAAACAATATATGTTTCTCTTATTCCTTTTGAAGATATAAACATTTAATGGTAAGAAGTTAGGTCCTCTATCCTATCTAAATTTATATCACATATGATGTATCTTTCTTTTCTATTTGGATTTAAATAAGGAAATTAGTTTTGTTGAATGGAATTAGTTCACAAGTTTATGTTAATAGACTAAAATTAAGGCTGGTAATGCAAACAACTACATATATGGATTCTCCACTATCTCAAGTCTGGTCCTAAAAAAAAGGAAAACACATCTCATAAAATACTTTTCATTTCTTAATAACCAAATCAACCTTGTATAATGCATCAAAAGAACACATATCTTAACGCTATCAAATGTTTCTTTTTTTTTCCTTGTATAAAGTTTAAATTAACTTTATTTAGCAATTTACGATATTTTTATGAAAATTAATTTACATATGTTTGTATTTATTTTTACAAATAAATATAAGGAATTTAAGTGTTCACACCATTATAACCTCTTCAAAATAATTTGATAATTCAACTTAGGCTTATAATTTTAGACTATATTTGAAGACGACCTCCACCTCCCCTTCTTTATAACTTACATCAGTTGTAGTTCCCTTTTAACCTTTTTAATGTTGTCAAGGGGAGAGGGGGTGGTGGGGGATATGTTATTATTTTTTGAATGCTTGTATTGTTTATTTTTGGGGGTGCACAAACTTAAAGGGAGTTATATAGATGTTACTCTTTAAGATTTTGTTTAGCCTCTTATGGATGTGTTCTTTTGCTTATTTAATGATATTGTACATGCTTCAATTTTATTCATGAGCAAATTTCACCTTTTGATTCCCTTTTAGATAATTTATCTTTCATTTGATCATATTTATATTGCATATGACTAAATTTGATGCTTAAGTAATTCCTAATCTTTGTAAGAGATGAAACTCATAAAACCAATGATGCATAAATGAAAGGGGACTTAATTTATGTTGCTTTGACATATGGAAAATTAAGCTTAAATGACAATGTTATTAATTTTTTTAATGTTACGCTATGTTTTGTCATAAAAAAGGAGAGATTATTGAATTAAGGGAGATCATAATCTATGTTTTGATGATCATAAAATATATTTGTTATAATGTTTTATGTTTGGTGATCAAAAGATAGTAAAAAGTAAATTAGTCAAGCATATAAATCAATTGATACAAAAGACATAATATATAGCCAAGTCAAGGAGTAAGTGGCTTGATACTCCATTTGGATTGAGCGAAACTCAAGGGTCTTTAAAAACTCAACCAAAAAAAAAACTCAAGTGGTCGTGAACTTAAGACTTGGTTAAAAGAGTAGCTCTTTATAAATAACTTAGTGGTTAGAACTGAAAGTTTGGACCAATGAAATAAAGACATATTTGTACCCTTATTATCGATCAGTTTTTCTTAACTGTTAACCATTATGAGGTAGATTGATGTAGCCATATGGGTTTTTTAATAGGAATAACTAAGTTGTATATTAGAATGGCTAATAGTTTATGCTTTAATCATGATTATTAACCGCTTAGTATCTAACTTGTAATCCACATTCTAGAGCTTTATATTCAATATATTTTTCCTTTAAGTAATACTTTTGAAGTCAAAAAAAAGACCTTTTATTTTGTAAAATCAATATAATCTTTCTTATACCCTTAACTTGGTTACTTAATATTTAAGGGGCTCTTTATGCATAAGTAAGATCATATTTAATTTTAATATATAAGTATTTTATTTATCACTAGGAATTTAGGTTTTGATTTAAAAAAAGACTACTGTTCTTTTAAATAAAATTTGGGTATTTTAAAAGTAAGAAAAGTTAAGTTTTTATGAAAATCGGATATTTTGATTTTTTGAAAAACTTGAAGTGTTGAAAGTTGATATTTCAAAATATTTTCAATTTGATTTATGTTGGGTGTTAACTAGTCTAAGGATTTTTGATAAGCTAATCAGACAAGTTGTTTAAAGTTATAAAATGTTTAGATTTCAACTGGCTAGACATTTGACTAGTCAGTAGGCTAATTGATAAAACATTGACTAGAAAAAAGGTTACGAATAGCTAACTAATAGGCACATATTCAATCTTTTTAGTAGTTTAGCTTGATAGCAGCTCAACTAGTGGTTATCCAACTAGCCAAAGGAGGTAATAGCTAGTTTGTGTGTTTGACGATTATTTGACATATTGTAAATTACAAATACTTGAACTTTTAATTTGTTATACAACTTTGTAGTTACTTTTCACCATCAGAATAGATTTTAAAGTTGTTCCTTTTTTACCTGATAAATAAAGATTCATGTAAAAAGATCCTTTTCACCTAATTGAAAGAATATTTTTAGTGGGATCCCAGGTGAGTCTTAGAGAGTGGACATAGGCTTTTTTTTTACTAAATAACTATAAAATTGTCTTACAATGTCTCTTTTTTACTCTCTCTACATTATTTGTATTTGTGTGATTACACTTAATTATATTGTCCTTCTATTTGAATTTGATCAAATTGCATTTTTAAGTGAAAAAAATTATTTAAATTCACTATCACTCAATTTACCTCCCATCAATTGGGTTATATTAGGGATCAATAGTTAGTCATGTTGTCAAATATCAACTATAAAGAATATAAGAATAGAAAAGAAAGATGACAAATAATCATCTACAAAATTGGTAATGGTAGTCATTTGACATTGGTGATGATGCTAATGATAATACTAAAGGTAATATGTCTACTCAATAATAAGGGAATGATATAATATTAACTAATTGGAGGAAGAGAAAAAGATAATTGTTGAACTCTTTTATTCCACAAACAAGTTATAGAGCTTAAGTTACAATTCTTGGAGCTCAACCTTCTATATGTACTGCATTGCAATCTAGATGATTACTTCATAATGCAAAAATGGCAAGGACTAAGATGATGGTATGATTTAATTTTGCTCAATCTTACTAATATCAGCATATAATAGATGTTATTACTTTATTGGATCAAGATTTAAAGCATTTTTAATTGATGACTATATGCGTAATATTTTGAGTAGTTCTATCATTAAAATAAAAACTATTTAAATGAAAGAAAAAAAGCGTTAGGCAATTTATGGGTGTTTATTCATATGTGATAGTTGGAAAAATAGGAGATATGATCTAATTATGAATCTTTTGGTTTATTATATTAAAGGATCAAGTGCTTGAAGTCAATTGATATATCAAGCCTTGTAAAAATGTTGATACCCTATTAGATATTTTTATAAAGTTATGAATGAAGTTTGGATTAAGAATACTATACAATTTATCACTGATAATGATGTTGGATATAAAGCAAGTCATAGTCTCTTGTGGCACCCAAAAGGAGGGTGAATTAAATGTTCACAAAATTCAACAATTTTCCTAACTAAGCCAGTGTCCTCTTCTTCACTTTCACTAGTTGAATCTTTTCTTCTTCGCTTAATTCTTCCTTTGAGCCTTTAAACACTAAATTCTTTTTCTTTATGAGCTTCATTTCTTCTTGTGTCTTTTGAAGTCTCATTTCATATATGAGGAGAGAGTCAACAAGAACTCCTCCAATGGTAGTGTTATTAGATACTTGACTTATTGTATAGTCATCACTTTAGCTTCCAATGTCTTTAGAAGTGACCTAAGCAACTTTCTTACAATTTTAGCTTTGGTATAGATCTTTCTAAGACCTTTGGTAACATTAATAATATCAATAAATCTAGTATATATGTTAGATAGGCTTTCATAATTTATTCGAAACATTTGATTTTGATGCATTAACATATTTACTTTGTTCTCTTTTACTTGATTGGTTCCTTTATGTGTAACTTCTAAAGTAAGCCAAATTTCGTGATTTGTTTCACACATAGAAACCTTATTGAATTCATTTTTTCCTAAGGCATAAAAAGGATGTATATGGACCTACTATTCAAGGAAAATAATCTCTTATCTTAAAGTTCCCATTCTTCCTTTAATTTGGGTAGCTTTTTATCTACAATTTTAGTAGCAATAAAGAGACCATTTGAGACTATTTCCCAAAGGTCTACACTTTCGACCATTAAAAAGAATCTTATCCTAGTTTTCCAATAAAGATAATCATTGCCATCAAAGAAATGTGATCTACTAATGCTTTGCCCCTCTTGGTTGAATGATGATATGTCATTATGACAGGATTTTGTTAGAAATATTAGCCTAATAAATCCACTCTAATACTACTTCTTAGTCCCTAATGGCACCTAATAGGGGGTAAATTGGGTATTTATAAAATTCAATAATTTTTCTAACCAATATATTCAATTAACAAAAATTAATATAAATAAGAATAATAAAATTGCTTAGTATAAATTAATCAAACAATTTAAAAATAATTTAAAGAGGATAAGTAGGAGAGAATGTAAACCGATTTATCGTAGTTCGACAAACAACCATCGCCTACATCTACTCCCAAGACTCTTCTTGTAATTCCACTATAATTCTTCTTTTAAGATGAAAAATAACCTTTATATAATCTTTCTCGGTAAAGAGGAATCCTTCTTACAATCTTCTTCCAAGGTGAAAAGGAACCTTTATCCCATTTGCAACATTTCTAAGTATAGTATCCAACACCCTAACAAAAGATTACATCTAAAAAATATCTCACTTATTCACTTGATAACTCAAAATGGTTCGCTCACTCAAATATGACACAATAATGCTCAAATGATTGAAAAAATCTTTGAAATGTTTGTATAAAATACCCAAAACCTTCTTAATGTTAAAATAAATGAGAAAACACTTATTTATAGTGTTTTAGGACCCTTTCTAACCATCGAACAAAGAACTAGTGATTACAATGACTATACATAGTGCATTGGTCGACCATTATAGCATACTAGTCGATCAATATACATTAACTATATCAAATTTACTAGTCATTAGAACACTAGCCGACCGCTGAAAGTTATTGGTTGGCCAATGTGATAGATTG
The DNA here is from genome assembly GCA_026874005.2 of Erythroxylum coriaceum. Classification (NCBI taxonomy): domain Eukaryota; kingdom Viridiplantae; phylum Streptophyta; class Magnoliopsida; order Malpighiales; family Erythroxylaceae; genus Erythroxylum; species Erythroxylum coriaceum. Next base: position 2,049,098 of record JANQAP020000014.1, read on the forward strand.
GTCGACCAATACATTAACTAATGTTATAACAAACTCTCGATACTTCAAATTAAACAATTTTAACCTATATTGGTTGACCATTAACCCATATAGGTCGACTAATCAGCCCAAAAATATGATTTTAACATCTTCAAATGCTCAAACTCAATTTGATTAATGTAAATATGAATCAAACACTTCCTAAAATGTTCCCCTAAACTTTTTTTAAAGATCAAAAGGCTTTTATATATATATATATATATATATATAAATCTTCAGTATCTTTTGATGAATAAAAAGACTCATGTAATAAAGTCAAATGAAATGTTTATGCATGGTGAGTGTTTTGGATCATCAAATTAATAAAGTGAGGTTACAAATAATAATACAAAATGGAAAATAACTTTTATAAGCCTTGATCTTCTTTTGTTCTTATTTTGGTCTTCACTTCTTTTGTTCATTTGGATGTTAGAGATAAAAATTTGACAATAGCTTACTTTTATGTTGATATGGAAAGAGCTAAAGAAACAATCAAGGTCTAATTTAAAAAAATGCCTTCTTTGTATATGAATTATCTAACCGTCATTAATGTTCGGTAGAATAAATAACTTACTCTTATTGTTGTTGATGTATTTATTAATCTAAAATTTTGATTCAAACTAAGTTTTATGAGGATAATTAAAGTTAATATGATAATATAAGGATGAAAAAAAGCTTTTAGTTTGAGTTAAATGGGCTAAAGGCTAAGCTTGAACTTTTTTATAAAAAAGTTTAAGCTTTAAGTTGGGTTTTGAGCTTTAGCTTAGCTCTTTTAAAAAAGTTTAAGCTTTAAGTTGGGTTTGAGCTTCAGCTTAGCTCTTTTAACAATATCATTTTTGTGTGTTAATGAAATGAAAACGAAAAAACTACTTTGTGTCTCTTATGTTTGTCACCCCTCATAACCTAGTCAACTATTATTCTTCTACTTTTTGTGTTTCTAGCTTCCAGGTGATTTCTTTTTAATTATCAAATGTTTATAATCAATTCTCTTTGGACATTACAATCAAACATCAGTGCTCATTTTCAAAATGTTTACAATCACACCTCTTTTATTTATTGGCTCTATAAAGATTCAAACCCATCCCCTCTTGTCTTAATTCTCTACCATTTTTACAATCTCTCTTTCTGAACCTTTACAGCCTTCATTATTACCCTTCTAACCACCAGTTCCAATAATATGAAAACACCATGGTTCTAACTAGGAAAATGGAAAAAATTTAATTACATCCTTTAAGTGATTAATTAATAATTTTTTTGTTACCATCTCCAATTGATTTGTTGAGTTAGTAAAAAAAGAATAAGTTATTTGGGTGTGGTTTTAATTTCAGAAATCATTGATTCAATAAATGAGGAGTTTTTGTACATTTGAGTTTTTGGAAACAATTACTCAAGGAGATGACGCCACTTATTTTAGTGTTTTTAGTGCTTGGTTTGGCTCGGTTGGGCTTGGACTTTTACTTAATGAAACTCAATCAAGTTTTAAACTCAGGCTAAGTAGTCTAAGCTTATTCGGGCTTTTGGTTAGGCCTAAGCTTGAAAAAAAATTTAAGATTAGGTTCAAACCATAAGTAACCTAAGCCTAGTTTGGCTCATTATCATTCTTAGGAGAATACTTTTAACCACTATGATAATTATTTAAAGTGAAATGATGCAAGATATGCTTAATTTACAAATAGAGGTATATAAGGATTTTGTTTGGTGATTTCAGATGCCTATTTTAATTTGTCAATGAGACACTTAATATATGTATACACTTCTTTATTTATGCCATTTGTTTTAGAAAATCACTACTTCATTATATTTATGAGATTATCTTATTGACTTGCAGTTGCATGGTAGGAACACTTTAGAACTTATGTTCTATAATTAAAAAGGTAAAATATAATTCAAATTCTTACCCAATGTTTGAATGCAATTGGGTATGGAAGGAGTTGAAATATATTCAAGTTCATTGATTTAAAAAAAGAAACAAATTAGAACATATATGTTTAATGATTTAGTATTTATCTTATATAATTTGAAGTTTGAAAGAGGTATATATTATTAATAGAATAACCGTCATATGGTTTGAACATTTTTTTCACTTTATTAACTAATTTACAAAAATGTTATTTAACTAATTTTGATAACATCATTTCCATTAGAAACCTAGTAAAAAATGGAGCAATAATATCATATTGCTTATGTAGGTGTTAGATGACATAAGATATGTCTTGGTTATTCCTTAGAGTCATTATCCATTAGAAAACCTAACAGAGAATGACAAAATAACATCGTAATACATAAACATAACTTCAGGGGAATAAATGATAGATTTTTAAATTATATATTAAAGTGAAAAATGATCAAATCACAACGAGGTCCAATATAATTAACCCTTATTATTGTTATCAAGTTGAATATAGAAACCTAATAATAACAAATGGTGAAATAATTCCATATTGCTTGTGTAGGTGTTATGTGGCACAAGATATGTCTTATCTTAGTTTACATAACAAAAGTAACATGATGTTATTTTGTCATTCCCTGTTAGATTTTCTAGCTGATAATGACTCCAAGGAGAGATATAGAAACATAACTTTAGGGGAATAAATGATAGTATTTTAAATTATTGATTGAAATGAAAAAGGACCAAATCACAGAGAGATCCTATATAATTAACCCTTATTATTATTAAGTTGAATATAAATTTTGATAAATTTTTAAGAATTTAGTTATTTAATTATACTTGTTTACTTTTGATAAAATAATTAGTTTTATTAATCTTATTTGTCTTGATCATATTATACTCTGTTAGTGTATGGGTTTTGAAAGAACCAAATTTAATAGATAGAATGAATTTAGATAATCTTAGATGAAAAAGTATTGACTTGTCATTTTTAAACTAAGCTTGAATAATGTCATTTGGCATATACTTGATTTGTAATAGGATGCTTGGGTGGAATCATTTAAATTCTAATGACAAAAAGTGCAAAAATTGATGTTAACCCTTTTATCAAAATAAACCTTAGAATTTACAAAATATTCAAATTAAACGTTGAGTATATGAAAATTTGAACGAGCTTAAGTTCCATCGGTTATATGTTATATTAACATTGATATGATATTAGTTTAATATTTTTATTAGATATGTGAGTCTCACTATATCAGTCATTAGATGACATATAATGATATAATATGATCCACATAGTTTTAACTTAAATTTTAAAGTTTATTTTTATAATTATGTCTAATTTAAATTTTATCCCAAAGTTTAGTGAATTATATCCACATCTAATTCACTAAAAAAGTGTGGAGCTTTTACAAAACTCTCTTCCTTATCCACAGTTTACTAGAATTTCTTGTGACTTTGTAAATTCTTTCCCTCTTTTAGTTTTTTATAAGACCCATCTCCCCAACCATGAACACAATCATCTAACTCAAAATAGGAAATATACCAAAACATTGCATTTTTGCTAAAAATAAAAATTTATAAATTCTCATTGACATAATATGATCAAAGGCTTATGAGCCTGGAACAGCTAGAACCATCACCTTCTTTATCGTCCCATAAAATACTAAACATATCCACTTCAATCTTCATCTTATAGCCTCAAAATGGATTTCCCAATAAAGGAAAAATCTCTTAACTTATTTACCTCGATTTGATTCCAGTACTAACTAGGCAAAAAGGTACTTTAGGTAAAAATGCATTTAGGAAATAACCACCCTAGCTTCATCTATCAAGCGATAAAAAACATTCAACAAGACAAAAAAATTTACTGTTTTATTATATTTACGTCAAAGATTAAGTGGAGTAACTCTCGATATAACAATAAAAGCAAGGCGTGTAGGTAAATCGACTCATTAAGTTTCCTAAGATTCACACAAGAAAAAACATTTCTCATTCGTTAGTTATTAGGGGCATCTTGAAAATGTCTGGGTAAAAATATGCCTTTGTTGTCAAGGGGAGTGGCCATATGTCATACGCCAAAAAAAAAGAAACTTATAATGCAACAACTGCATCAATAAAATCCATATCTCCAACAATCAAGACTATATATGTATTACAATAAAAGTGTTAAAATTTTAAAAACTAAATAAATTGTGATACACACCATCTAAAATAACGAAAGTATTTACTGTTGAATTGAAGGTTGGAAGATGGATGTAAAAATTATTGTTTAATTAAGGAATAAATTCTCCCAAAAAGCAAACAAGAAATTTTCACAGACAAATCAAGCAAAAAGGCTTTCAATCTCTTTCTATCCAAAGTATGGGTAGAGAGAGAGAGAGAGAGAGATTATCCCAATTATAAAAATTATTTTCTTTCTGGTTATTTGATTTTCTTTTAAGTTTTGAAAAAGAGAATTCACGTAAGATTCCTTTTGAAGGAAAGTTTAAATTTATTTATTCAAGAGGTTAATAATCCCAATTCAATTCTGAAAGTGATTTTGGGAGCATTAGTTTCTTTCTTCTTTTGATTATTTCCTATATGGTGAATACCATAAATTTATCCCTTATCCCTAACAGAGTTCAATTTAAGAGAAACTTAAGTTGATTTATGTGATTATTGGAGTATAGGTAAAGTGCTCAGTAACTTATCCCTCACAGAAAAATTTGGCTGCTTCACCAAAGATTTGGTGGATCAAAGCATAAAGCAACTTGAGAAGATAAAAACCCGCTTTTCATTCAACGAATTAATGAAATATACTGTTTCTCAAATATATATATCTGCCCTTAACACACAGGACAAAACAATTACAAAATATCAATTAATTATCAATAACAAAAGCAAAAGCTGAGCGTACCAATATCACTAACTCCATCATATGAACTCTTAAACTTGGAATGGCCAAGGCCAGTTTTTCATGTCCTCATCTTGATCCTTCCCGTTTCTAACATAAGAGCCACCACCAGCTCCACAAGCATTACCATTGCCCTCAACAAAGGCATAGTACCTAAGCAGAAAGGCAAGAGCAGACACAACCCACTCCAAGCAAAAGATCAACACAGAAAGCCCACCAGCCATCTTTAGTATCACTGCACCATCCTCTTCTCTAACATAAGACTTCAAGTACCCCAAGAACTGACTTGTCTGAGTGAAGATAAGCACAGAAACTGCGCCTTGAAATATCGCAGTTAATGAAGTGCCCATCATGTGAGTTGCATACCACTTACTGGACCCCGACGCCGCCACGGCGCAGCCGGTCACCGCACCAACGATGGTTAGAATGTGGAGGAAAATGAGGAAGAAACCACATAGAGAAGGGTACAAACGAAGGGAGAGAGTGAGGAATATGCAACTAGAGGCTGCACACAAAAGAATGTAGTTTGATATAAGGAAGATCTTGTACTTGTGGGGGTGAGACTGAGCCACATACCAAGACTTGCTGTTGTTGATGGAGAGACCCATTTGTGGATTTGCGAAAAGAACAAGATTTTGGAGATGGGTACGTGTTCAGCAGCCAAAATCTTGCTATGATCTTAAAGAAAGATTGAATCTTTTGAATGGAATTGAGAAGTAAACTGATATATAAGGGGAACAAGGAGAAAAAAATGACCGTTGCAAGGGACCATCCAACGGCTAATTAGTGATGTAACCGATGGAGGCTTAATGCTTTTAGTTGGCCGAATGATAATTAAGTACTTTACAGCCTGCAAATCATAGACTTCTTTATCTCGAATTGCAAAATTATGTCTGTTATGTGACCGTTGGGATGATAATGATATACGTAGGCCCAACGGTGATAAAAGTTAGAAGAACCACTACATTGACTTTGCAGCTATTAATAATGTTTTAGGTACCGATGCTTTAAAGTTCATAAATTTACAACTGACTGAACTTATTATAAAGCAAGGTATGGTATGATTTTACACAGTTAAACTAATGTATTAGACATTAATTCATGAAGTGCCAAACAAACTAGGCAGTGCTTTATTGAACCAAATGATGTAGTCATCGCTTTAAATTTTACATTTGGAAGGCTAGCGTCCCTCCTCGGATCCCGTATTTATACCCTTAGATCATAGAGTGCCTAATTTCAAGAATAAATAAAAGT
>JANQAP020000014.1:2055256-2070892 GCA_026874005.2 Erythroxylum coriaceum
GTGTTTAAGCACTTGTACATGTTAGACTAAATTAATATAACTAATAAAGATTAACTAAATTACATCGTTTAATAACATAACCAAAACTACGACATTTATGAGAATGAAATCTGTAAATCAAAGGCAGCCCTTCGTTCTCGCACAGACGTTTGCTGCTCCTCGCTTTGTTCTCACATCGCACAAAGCTTCCTAGTTCATTTTTGCGTTTGCAGTGCATGAAGGTGAGTTTGTTCTCGAATAAAACTCTCGATCAAATTCTTTGATTTATTGGTTTCATTCCCAAAAACGACGTAGTTATGTTATTAAATGTCATAATTTATTTAATCTTTGTTAGTTATGTTAATTTGGTCTAACGTGTATAAATGCTGGAACACATGACAAGTCACGTCAGCAAACTTAATAAAAACACTAACGTCAAGCTAGAATTGAAAAAAATTGAAAGTTTGAGTATTTAATTGTCATTTTAAAAAATTCAGACTATAATTACAAAATTGAATAAAGTTTGAATTTTTTTTGGTAATTAACCATAAAATCTATTCGAGGACTCAAATAACCATGCTTTTTAAGAAGAATTACCGAGCAGGAATTATGATCAGATCTGGGTTGCTACTCTCGACTCCTTCATGCCACTAGAAACTGCCGTCGGGGCCCAACTCGCCTAGCTATAGAAACCTCCCGACGCAACCAGTAGCTGGCGTAGATCTTCCTCTCTGGTGGGTCGCCCAGCGTTCAGATCTAGGTCGCTCCTTGCTCGGTGGGTTGTAGATCTGGATTGCTCAATGGTCTCTAGGATAAGCAGATTTGGGTCGTGTTTAGGTTATAGGAAAGGCATAAGATGGAGGAGCTGCAATGTGAGGATAATGATGTAAGGAGACTCGACGGGAGGCAGGAGGACAATGACCTTAATTTCATGGAAGGAGATGGGGCATCTTCACCCCTATCCATGAAAGATTTCCCTGCACTTACCCAATAAGTTTGTCAAAAGTATGCATATGGAAAGGGAGTAAGCTCAACAGCTTCAGATTCCTAGAATCGCTCCCCCAAGATTGGTGCTTGGACAAAGAAAATTCATGTACAAGAGCCTAAGACTCATTTGAAATACTCCCCAGATGCTATGAAGGATGGTTTTGTCAGTTCACCGATTGAATTGCTGCAAGCGAGAGAGAGGACTTGGTCTACTGTCTTGGTTGGATCCTTCTGGAGTAAAAGGTCCGCATTTTCAATCATCAATGCCTGGGCCACTACTCGATGGGGTAAGAAAGGTTTGGAAAAAACTTTACTCATGGATGATGACACTATTCTGTTTAAATTTACAGTTGATAGTAATTTGAATAAAATACTAGAAATGAGACCTTGGCATATAGGGGGCCAACCCATGTTTATTCAGAAGTGGAAACCTGAGATAGTTTTTGATAGGGAATGTGTAGAATTTTTTTCTTATGTGGGTGCAGTTTCATAATTTGCTACTAGAATTTTGAACAATTGAAGGATTGGATTTTTTAACAAGCTCTTTAGGAAAGTCTCTTTGTTTGGATGCTCAAACATCTAGAATGGAGCGAATTGGGTATACAAAAATCTGTGTGGAGGTAAAAAGAAATGCCATATTACCTGATTATTTACCTATACTCAAATTAGGTGAAATAGGGGAGATTGAAAAATTTGAAATTAAGGTGATATATTCCTAAAAGCCTCATAATTCAATGAAGAAATGAGTTTCTACAGGAAAACTTTTTCAAACTGGATGGTAGGATAAATTATTGGGGTTTGACTATTCTACAATAGAAAATGATGAGGTTATGAGTGTACAAGTTGATGCTAGTGATAACTCAGCAATTAATATCTCAGATACTGAAGGTAGGAAGGCCAATATAGCATCTGGACACACCTCTCTCAAGGGCCTGGAAAATGAAGTGCATCACTTCACCTCGCAATATTTGGAGCATTGTCAGATGGATTGGGCCAACATGTTGACTCCATTGGAAACTATTGGGCAAAATGAGAATTCTAAGGTTAGGCTAGAGAATGAAGAACGGACAATAATAGTAAACTCTAGTGATTATGGAGTGACAAGTAGGGGAACTAGGAATATCATCTCTTAAAATGCAGAACAGAGAATAGGTTCCTCTTGAGAAAGCAGTCTAGATTTGACAGCAGAAGATTGTGATTCTCCATCAGCTGCAGATCGAATCCCTGACATTCTAGGAGATTTTTGTATGCAGATAAAAACTACAAAGAGGAAATCAACCAGGAAGAGAAAGAAAAATTCTAAATACCAACAATAGGGGATTAAACGACCCTCTTAAACAGGAAAATGTATCTTGGCACACAACGTCTAGCTTAATATTCCTATGAAGATAGAGTATTAATGATTTGTGAATAAATAGTGCCTTTCTTAAAGAGTTGGATTGTCGTATTGTCAATATGATGATGAAAGCGAGCTAGGAAGCCTCTGGATTACCTCTGTTTTCTTAGCCCTAATTTGGAAGCACTAGTATCTTAGAAATGCAAATGAGAGGGGTCTTTGACCTCTTTTACAATCAACTTGTCTTTGATAAGTAACGGTGCTTACTATGTCGTTGTTCTAATTAATTTAGTTTGTATTATGTACTGTGTTGTTATTTTTGTTGTAGGAGACTAAAGAGAGTATTATATTTCTCCTAACTTTGTTCTTCATATTTTATCTATCAATCCAATTTTTTAAATTTTCAAAAAACTTTTATGAACTTCCAAATGGAACTTCTTGTAATTATAGATTCAATTCATCGTTCTGAACATTAAGGAAATTTCTCTAGACATGAGTTTACCAGCTGGAAAAGTTACTATAATTACAAAATGCATTATTCCCTTACTAAAAGATGAATACATGAAAAAAAGGCCGCACCATAACCAAGCACTAAATTCAGATATCAAATTGACATTGTTGCCGTTTTAAGAAATTAAAAATAGTTTTATGAATACGTATCACTCAGTTAAATAGAATTTTGAGCAAAGCTGACCGTTCAAAAATAATTACGAATTATATATCAGTAATAAAATAAGGATAGAATCCGTTTGAATTCTAAAGACGCTAAACAGAGGTCACTGTCTAAAAGTTTATCAAACAATCTGGAGGAGATTTTATCTTCCCTATCAAGCATAGGAAGTCTTACAATCTTCCCCGTCATAGGTTGGCATCCCCGAGTGCCTACTGTATCACACATAAAAATGCCACGAGTACAGCTTACCAATACTAATGACTAAAGCAACAGGCAGAATTGCTGTAGGCTGTTACTGCAACATATTAACAAGGCTGCAGGCTAGATTCAATTTGAAAACCAAAGAAAACTCTCAATTCATGTATCACAATGTCACTAAAAAAATCAGATTCAGCTCATAAACTACACTGGAATACATCTAATTAAACAACTCCCACATTTTGGGCGTACATATAGATGTGGCAATTAGCACTGGCAAGTAGGCCGCTACATCTATATACTCCTCTGCGTGAATTTTGACACCAGCAAATCGGTAATCAGATTTCCCCAAGGTAAATCTGTTTATCGCTACCGCAAGATGCAATAATAGGTTCAGATGGGTGGAAAGCACACTCATTTACAGATCCAGTGTGACCGGGAAGCTTATACAATATGCGTCGAGAAGTTGTGTCCCAGATGTAGACCATGCGATCAGAACTACCAGCAGTAACCTTGCTCCCATCAGGTGACCAACCACATTTCAGTAGGTTCTTTTCAAAGTTATGCTGGTGCCCTTCCAAAATCTTCACACAACGATTTTGTGGTGCATAAGGGCGCATGTCCCAAATGCAAAGCTTGCAGTCCATACCATTGGTTAAAAGATATGAGCCATCAGGACTCAATTGCATACCTGTTATCATATCTTGATGGCCTTCAAGTTTCATGGTTGCTTCACCTTTGCGCAGGTCCCACACCTTAATATCATTGTCTATACCACCAGTAAAAATTTTATCTGATGCATCAGAGAAACTGACCGCAGTGATTTGATATTTATCTGGAAATGTTTGGATCGCACCCCTCTGTCGCATGTCCCATAGTTTTGCAGTTCCATCATCAGATCCACTAACAACAAGCGGAGGCCCCCGACGGGATGGACAACATGAATTTACAAAAGATGAATGTTCAGCCATTTTCTTTATTTGCTTCCCAGTCTCAACATCCCATGCCCTGACAGTTTTGTCAGGACTAGCCGATATTATCTGGGAACCATCTGTTGTCCACTGAAGATCCAACACTGCATTCTTGTGCCCTTTCAAAACCATGAAGTTTTTGCACTCCCCATGGACATGCCAAAGGAAAATTTCTTTGTCATGAGATCCAGATGCAATGACATTACCGGCTGGATTGAACTTCACTGTGTATATAGCACTTTGATGACCATTGAGTAACATGATAGGTGATTCCAAGCTGGAAGTCCGCTGCTTTCCATTAGGCCCAGGTGCTTGTGCTCCGGCATATCGAACTGTAGACCATTCCATTGGCCTTGGACCGGAGACAGACAAAGGATTCTCACCTTCTCTAGGAACAACTTGCATCTTGACACCTGCTATTCCAATGACCGACAATCCTCAACTGAAATAAATATTAAGGAATCAGAAAAGGAGAAATCAATTGGAGGTACATATTAATGTAACGAGCGAAAGAAATCATTTTATCATACATTGGCGTATTACAAAATCACATGTCTATTGCCATGGTGGTGGATATTGGTATTATGGTAATATCTAAGCAAGCACAAACACAAACATTATGACACATGACACATGACAACGTTAACTAAGAGTCTAAGATTTTCATTTAAACCATCATCTCCCAACCCGATCCTTAATCCATACCATTCTTACTCTCAAAAGGACAACATACAAAACAGATGCATATAAAACCAAGCAAATAACTCTCACCACGGCGATTACCAGATCACGCTTGAACCTGGTTCTAACTCGCAACATAAACTAGAACAATATATGTTCAATAACTCAAGAATGACAGCACACACACATTAAACACAAAAAAAGATGGAGTAAGCAGTGCCTGTTTCCTCTTTATCTTCTCTGACAGCCAATTCACAAGCTTTCGTATGACATTTATTACATAATTTATCAACAAAGAAGAGATTACCTAAATAGTAGTAAAAAAAAACTGACAAAAACAAGTTTAGCTGTCGAGCGAAAAATTAAGATAAAGAAAAAAAAAGCAACTCGCAAACGATTCTAAAACATAAGCACTAATGGAATTCACAAATCTGCTGTTTAATGGTGAGAAAAGTATCATCACTTATCAAAAATCGATGCAACCCAAGAACCCAGTTCAGGCAATAAAATATATGAAGTTAGGAAGCATAAAGATTCACTGACCAGATCCGAGTGGCAGGCTTCAATGGTAAACCCTAGAGGGATCTCTTCTTTTTATCTTCCTCCGGTCTGTAAAACCCAAAAAGAAAGAATCCGCCGGAGATTAAGTGGCTGTGTAATGTGTAGTCCTAGGTAAAACGCACCGTTCTACAAGTCTGGGCTTGGGCTTCTTACTTTGAAGCATAATAGTTTTGCAGGCATTGACTAATGTTTACTTCAATGTTTAAGGCAATCAATCATTTCATTAGTCCTAATTCTTAAATGGTAGCACAGGATCTTTCCCAGGTCAACTTTGTATGATGTGTGAACCATTTAAAATAATGTACTCAGCTAGTCATGTCTCCCTATATCAAAGCCTGCAGTCCACGGAAATTTCTCAAAATGGCACCTTTATATATATATCATTATATCAAAATTACCCCAAATTTTTATGAATTTATTGGTCTAATCATTAAGAATTAAAAATTTGGAACAAACTCTCCTCTAATCTTCGGAAAGCGAAACCTTATATATTAGGAGCCTTGTGTCGCGGAGCAGTCATCTTTTTAATTAAAAACTCCACATAATTTTAATGCTAGTCTCGTCATTTGATCATGAAAGTGATAATTCAAAGCTTTAATTTCAAGTTGGAAGTTAAATATGTTTGTAATGTTGTCTTCAGATTTGAAATTCAATTAGTTTTGTTTCATATGTTTGGCATTAAACTAACTGTGAGATTCCATAGAAGACCTTATTAAGAGGTGATTAATTGCTAACCACAACTTTAACATAACCAACTACAAACTTAGTCCCAAACTTTTTCCGAATTCCAATTATGTCCCTTGACCTAGACGGCGCCAACTCCTCACCGTCACCGTTTGCAAACAGAGACTGGTTTTTTCCTTCTCCGACATTCATTCACCGTCCGCCGCCAAAATCCCCAAAATACCCTCGCCGATTCTCCACCACTTCTAGAATCTCCCAACCCTACCTTCACCACCACCACCACGACTCCAAGCCTCCGAAGCCACCGCCGTCCCCGTCGCCGTCTCATTCTCGTTCACCACGTCCACCGTCAACTCCAATTCCTGCTGCTCCGAGTGGCTCCAACTATGGTAAGATTTCCCGACGAGATAGCTTTCTTCGTCGGCCGGAGAACTCCAGGAAACAAGAGGAAGGAGCCGCTAAATTCGAACTTTTGAGGGAAACGGTGACGTTTGGTGAGAAAGGTGCTCGGTTCTCCGGTTTTCGGATCAGGGTCCGGTGGCAAATGGCCGTTTCAACTGCGGTAATACCTATATGATTTATATATACGTCTTCTGTACGTGACAATTATTGGAGCTTGTGTTTGGTTGGTGCAGATTGTGATTACAGCTCTAGCTTCTTTATTGCACAAGAATTTCTCTCTACACAACCAGGTCGATGATTTGGAGGTATATTATTACTATCCGCGACTGAAATCTGATAGAGGTTTCTTCTTTTTGCTACTTACCATGCACAACACTGCTGACTGAAAGTTGGTTTTGGTCTACAGGAGCAAATTTCAAAACTACATTTCAGATTGCGAGCTTGCAATATTTCATCCTCTCTAGGCTATGTAGATTCCAGATTACAGGAGATGGATAATATTTCTAGTAAAAGTTTGAAAGTTGTGGCTCTGATTGTCTCAGTAACGCTATTATCAATACCAATTGTTAGCTTAAAGTACATTGATTTTGTGTCTAAATCGAGATCGCTGGACACAGTTTCAGAAGAAGTTTCTCTGAGTAAGCAGCTGGCATATCGGGTGGATGTCTTCTTATCAGTTCATCCATATGCTAAGCCACTGACATTGCTGGTTGCAACTTTACTCCTCATCTTTCTCGGAGGTCTGGCCCTTTTTGGTGTGACAGACGATTGCTTAGCTGATTGCCTATGGTTATCTTGGACATACATAGCTGATTCAGGCAACCATGCTAACTCGGAAGGTATTGGTCCGAGATTAGTTTCTGTTTCTATTAGCTTCGGTGGGATGCTTATTTTTGCAATGATGCTTGGGCTTGTATCTGATGCAATATCCGAGAAGTTTGATTCACTAAGGAAAGGAAAGAGTGAGGTAGTTGAGCAAAACCACACCCTGATTCTTGGGTGGAGTGATAAACTGGTAAAATTCTTTCTAGTTGCGTGGCTTGTTCATTTGTGATTTCTGTATTTCTTCCATGTGAAATTTCTGGCTTTTTTCTTTTCGAAACAGTTCTAGTTGCAATAAGGATATGTAAATAGACATTGATTATGCTATTCTGGCAGACATTTCTGAGTTGGGAGATAAAATGTAAATGGTAATGCATGCAATATCTTTCAGCATTTGTTCCTTACCAGATACTGATTAAATTGTTGCACAACTAGGGATCTTTGTTGAATCAACTTGCTATTGCCAACGAGAGTTTGGGTGGAGGAATTATTGTGGTGATGGCTGAACGAGACAAGGAGGAGATGGAAATGGACATTGCTAAAATGGAATTCGACTCCAAAGGAACTTCTGTCATATGCAGAAGTGGTAGCCCTCTAATTCTCGCTGATCTGAAAAAGGTAATACCGATTGAGATTCTTCCAGTTTTAGAATGGTAAAATTTTCCATGGCTGGACTTAATCTTGCTAAAAAATTTTTATGAATAAATTCAGTCATATAGAAAATGATAATGGCCCAAGTAATATTGTGCTTTATTATGGTCTAAGTACATATTTTCATTTGCAATGCCCATATATTGCAAAAAATGCTGAAATGCAACCCACAATTGAATGAATAACACAGTGGATGTTCTATGTACCTTACACACATTTTCTTGTTGCAATTTTTCTAATTCTTATCTTGCTTTATGGGCTTTTTCTTTTATGTTCCAAGTAGCAAATTTTAAACGTCCTTTTATTTATGTCATTTCTAAAGATGTTTTATGTCAAGGCATGCTGGATCATCTTCATGTTCTTAGATGTTCAAAATGATGCCTGTTGTTCTAATTTGTCATATACCAGCTTATTTTTCATGTTCCAATACTTTCTTCATATCAGCAATTCCTCTTAATTAGGTTCTTCTTGTCACAGCTACCATTTTCCTTCATGTAACCTCCGCAATTAGACTGGATATTCACCTTATCAACGTATCACATGGTTCAATCTCATAGGATGTATTTGCAAAGATGATTGTGATGCTATGATTCTATCTGTTTTTCTTTGCTAATTATCATTCAAGTTTTCCAGGTATCTGTCTCTAAAGCCCGTGCAATAATTGTCCTTGCTGATGATGGAAATGCTGATCAGGTCTGCTTGACTCGAAAAGTCAATTTGCTGAATGCTTGACTTGAAAGAAAATGGTTATCATCATTTACTAATTCATGGCTGTATGCAGAGTGATGCTCGAGCGTTGAGAACAGTCTTGAGTCTAACAGGGGTCAAAGAAGGGCTGAGAGGGCACATTGTCGTGGAAATGAGTGATCTTGACAATGAGGTATTGGTAAAACTTGTTGGTGGAGATCTTGTCGAAACTGTTGTTGCTCATGATGTAATTGGTCGCTTGATGATTCAATGTGCTCGGCAGCCAGGACTTGCTCAGGTTACTTTCTGAGTCATTTTTAATTTTATGAATTGATAGCATCAATATAAATCCAACCATTATAACAAATCTAGCAATATATGACTTTTCAAAAAAAAATCTAGCAATATATATCTTTGCTGCTTTAAATTATTGCTTGGCAAACTTGTTTCCTGGTTGTCCGTAATTGACAACTTAAGGATGTAATATGGCAGATCTGGGAAGACATCCTGGGGTTTGAAAACTGTGAATTTTACATCAAAAGATGGCCACAGTTGGATGGCATGCAATTTGAGGATGTTTTAATCAGTTTTCCTGATGCAATACCTTGTGGGGTCAAGGTTGCATCTTGTGGTGGTAAGATTATCTTAAATCCTGATGATACATATGTCCTCCAGGATGGTGATGAAGTGCTTGTTATAGCTGAAGATGATGATAGCTATACTCCTGCAGCATTACCTACGGTGCTTTCACTTTCCTTAGAGAGATGGTTTTCCAATAGATTGCCTATCTTTTTCTTTTCTTAGTTCAATCATCCTCTGTGCTACAAGTACAAATAAAGTTGACCTTCCATGTCTTAACCCCTCAGTAGTGGAAGCAAACTTACTACTTTACTACTTCAAGATATGCCAACAAGTTTGTATGATTCAAATTAATGGAAGAAAGCAATGATCAGTACAAATTTGACTAGGTATGGAATGATGTTTCTTTTGTTGGAATCCTATTAAACCTCTAGAAGTTTGCTTACTATCTTGTATTATATTTGGTACTATTGAATAAAATACTTTTATGCAGTTGGACAAAATATTTTATCCTTTTATATGGAACTAAACTTACTTGAATGATATTAGAATAATAAATGATCCATTTTCTAACCTCACCCTACAACTTAAGTTTTTGGATAGAGTAGTTTCCTATTATGGTAATAGAGCCTTGTGTGACTAAGTCTCGAGTTCAAGTTGTTGCAACTATCTTATCTATAGTATATTTGTGATTTGTTGTGTTGGCCAATATTTTGTGTGAAGAGGTGTGTTAAAATAATATATGATCCACTGTTGGGCCTCGCCTAACAACTTAAGCTTTTGAATTGAGCAGTTTCCTGACAAATACCACCATTAAATCTTGAGTTAGTATTCATCTTTTCCTTATTATCTTAGCCCAGTGATAATTCTTGTCATGGTAAATCTGAGGACTCTTTGTTTAACACAAGTCCACCAAATGAGTTCTGTGCATTTTCATACAAATAGAATTGGACTACTCCGAGAGTTTTATGTTTGGAGTTCTGTCATGTTTATACTTCTAGGGACTTGTAAAAGTTAATTGCCTAGCATGCTCATACTTCTCCACCAACATTGTATTATTGTGGCCCAGATTGTGATGGCTTTTTCATTCTAGATTATGCAAAACTGGATATTAAATGCAACAAAGGCATGCATTATGTATCCTTGTTTTTGGAAAATTTGACAAGTGAAATCAGAATGAGAAAGGAAGCAATTAGTCATGATCAATCAGACCTGTCATTCATGACAAACTTGCCCCAATATGTACATATATAGGATGATGCGTTCGCTGGAATTTAACTAAATGGAGATGGCATAATTAAAAGACTTACACAAAATAATCAATTTCATCATTCAGGTCAAGGAAGCATCATTTATACACTTTGCCCGACCAGTCAGAAAGCCACAGAAGATTCTACTTTGTGGATGGAGGAGGGACATTGATGATATGATTGTGGTAAGTTCTGTCTATGAAGCACCTAATTCTTTTCTTGTTCGCCTGGGTGCTGCAGGTATGGAGGGGAAGTGTACCCAAAGACTTCATTGTTCCAAAGTCTGCAGAAAAGATACTTTTATGTGGTTGGCGACGAGATATGGAAGATATGATTATGGTAACGCGATACGGATTACACAATCATACTCCCAATACACCTTGGGTTGAACAAAGTGGTGGTAGATGCTTCACGATTTTCTTGTCATGTTTTGAGTGTCTATTTCAGTTGTGAAGTTACCAAGCTTCAGTTAAAAAAGGACATATCACTTCTTGATGCTCCTAATAGTTTGGGGTCCAGCGAGGGTTAGCTACTAAGTGTAGCATTTCGGTCCAACTAATTCAGTCTTAAGAATGAACTTCATTCTGTTATGGCGTGGAAATTTGTGTTTAATCACCGTAGCTCATATCATTTCCGATTTACTCTTACAATGGTTGTTCACTAAGTCCACCATGTCTACCAGTGGATTTATCTTTTGACAGATTGACAGGAAGTTTACAATTTCCTCCTTTTCTCAAGTACGCGATCATTGTTACCAGTATATTCTTGTGTTAGCAAGCATTCAACAAAATATTCTTTTTTCTTTTCATTTTTGCTCCTTCATTACTAATATCTGCTGTCATAAGAATATAACCTAATTTCAAGTGTATGGTTTCTGCCTTCCCGTTTGACTTTATCATCTCATCATCTTCCAAACACAAATCTCACCTGTTGCTTCTATGTACACTATTTTCTTGCCTTTCCCATTTCTTTTTTGTGACGTAGAATAGTTAATGAAGTCATCACATTAATGAATTCTCTTGCTGTTTAAGTTAAATGAATAGTTTGTCACCCTTTAGTCTTGTAATGATTGTAGGTTCTCCTGGATATTAATTGATGCTAATCAGAGTAGCTTGTTCTACTTTCTTTTTCTTTCCATCACCAAGTTAATAGAATATGTTACTCTGTTGGATCAGGTCCTGGATGCCTTCCTAGCACCTGATTCAGAGCTTTGGATGTTCAATGAGGTTCCCGAAAATGAGAGGGAAAAGAAGCTTATTGATGGTGGTCTGGATTTGAGCAGACTGGTGAACATATCATTGGTTAATAGAGAGGGAAATGCTGTGATTCGGCGTCACTTGGAGAGTCTTCCTTTAGAATCTTTCGACTCGGTAAGTAGTGCCTGTAAAAATATAGTGAGATAGACCTTTATACAGATTTTGACGCAATATCTTGTGTTCACAGATCTTGATTTTGGCTGATGAATCTGTGGAAGATTCAGCCATTCAAGCTGATTCTAGGTCTCTGGCCACACTATTATTGATCCGTGACATTCAGGTATTCAGAAATTGATATAACTGAATTGTGGTTGTACATGATAATTCCATTGTTGAAGTAATGAGAGCTCTTGTGACCACGGTTGATGATAGATTGATTGACATTGTAGCTTTCTGGTTCTTCATGGACAATAGACTAACTCACTGAGCTTTCTAGTAAAGTTTTACACTTTTCAGAGAGTTGGAAAAAGTTAAGTTTGCTTTGATACTTGTCTTATAGGAAATGCATTATTTGAATTATTGAAAATTCTTTCCTAATAGATAAGTATATAAATATATGGTTCTCATGATTCTTTAAGGCAAAGCGTCTTCCATATAGAGAAACTATGGCTTCCCAGCTCCAAAGAAGCTTTTCACAGGGTTCCTGGATTGGTGAGATGCAGCAGGCGTCAGACAAATCAGTAATAATCAGTGAAATTTTGGACCCAAGGACTAAAAATCTATTGTCCATGTCAAGGATCAGTGATTATGTTCTATCAAATGAGCTTGTCAGCATGGCATTGGCCATGGTTGCAGAGGATCGCCAGATAAATGCTGTATTAGAGGAGCTTTTTGCAGAGGAGGTAGTGTTTCTCGATGATTAAAATATTGAGAACGTTTGGGAGTACAAATGTTTTAAGAGAAAAATAAGCTCACTAGAGTGTAATCACAAATTAACATGTTCATGTTACTGCTTTTTAGAAAAATTTAGGCTAGCTTGTCAATTGGCATTCTGCTATACTGCATCCTTTAATTGATACCAGAAATTCATTAAAGATGTAGATATCATGTTAATTTGCATTATTGGGATAAAACCTCACATGCTCTTCGCTTATAAAAAGATCTTCCAGTGGCTCAATTTTTAGTAGTGTTAAATATGTTTTTTTTTTTTTTTGGGTAAGAATTGGTTAAAATATGATAATTTGTTTGAGAGACAAGTTCTGAATATTAATGACATGTATCACTTACAGAACTTTTCTTCATCAGGGAAGTGAGTTGCAGATTCGGCAAGCAGATCTCTATCTTCGTGAAGGTGAGGAGTTGAGTTTTTATGAAATTATCTTACGAGCCCGACGGAGGAGAGAGATTGTAATCGGCTACCGTTCAGCTACTGATGAAAGAGCAGTCATCAATCCACCTGCCAAAAGTGAGAAACAGAAGTGGTCACTGAAAGATGTTTTTGTAGTGATTGCAGAGAAGGAACGATAATCTTTATTATTTTCCAACCGATGGAGATATTCGATTGTGGAGTACCTGTCAAGATATGATTAGTTTAAGCATTGACATAGAATTACCTAAAAAATACTACAGGATGTGAATCACTTGTAAAGGAAGAGCATGTACAGTCATATCAATGTTTCTCATTTCAAAGATTGATATCAAGACAATTTTCATCGTTCCAATTGTATTACCATTGAAAAGTTGAGGAATCAAATACATTCTCCACCTTATGTCTTGTCTCATCAAGTTCACTAACGCTCAAGGAATTATACTCAGCTTGGTCTTTGAGAATGAATGGTGTTAGCTGATATTGAGGATGCCAGGTTAACATTGTTTTCGTTCCACCCAGCATGGCTTTAGGCGGGTGCAGACCAAATACTGGTGAACAGGAATTATGCTTATTAGTCGATGGACTTGACGAAACAGAGATGAAGCTTGCTTGTGGATTGGACCACCTCTTATCTAGCATCGTATCAATATTTATTTCTCTATCTTTTTCATGTTGGGTTGGATATTATATTCAATTTTTATTGTCATAAATTGTTGAAATTTTTGCTTGAGGAGTTGAATTGAATAAATTCTTTCCCTAAGGACAAGGTGGTAGTTTTGAGGGCAAAACCCCTTTTATGCCTAACAGTATAGTGTAAAACCCCAAAGGAACCGGACCAAATCTCTTTTGTGGCTTGTGGCCACTCAAAAACCCTCCAGAGGTATCCGACAAGGGGACCCGTTATCGCCATACATATTCGTTCTTTATCTGGAACGTCTGGGCCACCTTATATCCCACGCGGTGGGCCTAGGTCAATGGAAACCGTTTAAATGAACCAGACAAGGGCCCGCCATTTCACATCTCTTCTTTGTGGACGATCTTATCTTATTTGGTGAAGCTTCGGAGGTACAGGTGACTGGAGTCTCAACAATCCTGGCGAATTTTTGCGACATGTCAGGACAGAAGATGAATCATGCCAAAACTCGCATTTACTTCTCCCCGAATGTGGCGCTAGCCCTAGCACGCAGCCTTAGTCGCTCATTGCAAATCCAGCGTACGAATAACTTGGGGAGGTATATAGGGGTCCCATTGATCCATGAGTACACCACGAGGAATACCTATCAGTATATCATCAATAGGGTCCAGCACAGGCTAGTTGTCGCTAGCCGGACTAGTTACCCTAACCCAGTCTATGCTTTCCTCGATTCCCGCCTACACTATGCAAACTGTACGGTTACCTCGACATCTCTGTGATGAACTGGAAAAGATAATGCGGGCCTTTATTTGGGGGACCCACAATGAGAAGCGGACAACTCACCTAGTCAACTGGGAAGCGGTTTGTTGATCGAAAAAAGCCAGGGGACTAGGTATCAAACACATTCGAGCCACCAATGACGCCTATCTCACTAAATTGGGATGGGAGTTGCTCACCAAACCCACAAATTTATAGGTACAGGTCCTAAGAGCTAAATATTGGCTACACGCTCCTCATATCCCTCACACACTGCCTACCACTGGGACGTCAACCCCTTTGGCGAGGGATGGCAGCAACATAGGATCATGTCCGACACGATATTAAATGGACTTTGGTTAATGGGCAACGGACAAAATTTTGGTTGGACCAATGGTTAACCGGATGGGGTCCACTAGTGAATGAGACAGTGAGCTCCCTTCCTGAAAGGCTGCTGTACATGTACGTGGCCGAGTATGTGGCGAAGGATAACGCTTAGCAATGGGAATTGATCACTCCATTTCTTCCCAATCATTTATGCATGGTCCTCGCAACGGTACGACCTCCATCATCTGAGGAGGAAGCCGACAAATTCGTCCGGGGCCCCGATCCCTAAGGGAAGTTCACGATGGAATCCGCTTATGAGTTAATTACAGCGGCCGATTCAGCGACCCAAAACTCAATATGGAATATCATCTGGAAGTGGCCAGGGCCACAGCGGATTCGCGCCTTTCTGTGGCTCTTAGCAAACAACAAACTTCTGACAAATTACCAACGTGTTCTTAGACACATAGCCTCCGATAGTAATTGCCCGCATTGTGGTCAAGAAGAGACCACATTGCATGTTTTTCGTGATTGTCGCAGGGTTCAGCATTTTTGGCAGAAATGGTCCCCTGTATTGCAAGCGGCGCCCTTCTACCAGGGGACCGTAGAGCAATGGCTACAGTCCAACCTGACAAACCAAAGCACTATACTGAGGGTCGACTGGGCAATCATTTTTGGGGTCTCGTGTTGGTACCTCTGGCAATGGCACAACAAATGTATTTTCGAGGAGGGATTCGAGTGGCTCGAAGCGGGACATCACCTCGTCTTAGGGTATGTGTCTTGGATCGGCCGGGCCAACGCAGTGACGGATTGTGTAACAATGTTAGACCCCGTTACTGGAGTCTAACTCCTACTTGCTTGCATGCTCTGATACCATATGTGCTGGGACCCCTCCC
>JANQAP020000014.1:2079354-2096110 GCA_026874005.2 Erythroxylum coriaceum
GTCGCTAATGTTCGCGTTAAAACTGAAGAATCACCGACGGAATACATATTCCGTCGGTGATTCACCAAACGACGACGTTTGGTTAACCAAATGGATATGATTTACCGACGGAATATGTATTCCTTCGGTATCTAAGTTTCCTAGTTGTCTCTTTACGATAGTTTCCTGTTGCGACAGAACACAAATTCCGTCGGTATGGGTACCGACGGAATTATATCCGTCGGTATATGTTCGAAGCAATTAAATTGCGGGAACAGTTCCTACAATTTTTGCCGACGCCGTAGGCTTAGTCGTTGCTATATGCCGTCGGAGATTTTGCGCGAAATTCCTTCCCTCCAGTTTTGCCGACGGATTTGTGATTCTGTCGCTATATACGAAAACAACGCCGTATTTACCGACGAAATTTGTAGTTCTGTCGGTAAAGAGCAACGGTTTTGTTTCCATCGGTAATATTCCGCCACTATTCAGTGATTTTCTTGTAGTATTAGAAAGCTCTTATGTTTCTTTCTCTCCAAACTATATAGACATAGCAAATCAATGCTAATTTGAAGATTATGGTATCACTTTTGCTTTGAAATTTAACTCCAAAAGAGTAGCTCACAATTTGAGGCTGGCTCTCAACTTGACAATATAATCTACTTAACCTTAAGATTAGATTCCATATAATATTAAGGTAACTACATTTGAATAAGATAGGATCCATATTCTCAAGCATTTATTTATAAAGTTTACAATACATGTTACTAGAGTTATACCATTTAATTTTGTCTATAATTTTGAGCCTTTACTTAATTGCTAACCAAAGTATGAATACATTTTTTAATAAGTTTTTATTGAACTAAATAGAATTTCTCCAAGAAATAATTTGCTTAGGATCCTTGAAAAGAGTTAGGAAAAAGATGTTTGTGAATCTTCTCAGTTTATGTCTCATCTGAATGATAGTATCCTCTCTACTAAGGTTTAAATTATAGTTAGGTATAGATACTATAATGGTTAAGAAGCTCCTGTGGTCACAATGCCACCTACCTTCTTTAATAACTTCTTTGTCCCTAACATAATTTGGAATATAATTTTTAAGCATATTAAATTCAGGGAGCAAATAAAAAGGAATTATCAAAACAAAAGCTTATTGATTCCCTATTTTGAATCTAAATTTTTATTTCCTTGTCAATGGAATTTCTCGTCTTCAACATTTGGTTAATGGACAAGAGTTATTAGGTACGCTTTTAATATTCCAAAAGGAGAGAAGTTCAATGTGCATCTATTTAACCCACAAGGACTTTTGTTCTGTAAAAACTTCCATATTCTTTTAGCAAATATGACTTTATTGATTTCTTTTATAGATTTTATACCAAAGCCCCTTTAGCAAACAATCCTCTTTCCAACTGAATTTATGTTCTTGATGGTTGTTTATCTCACCAATCTATAAGAAGTTCTTAAGGATTTTGTTTATAGCATTTACCAGATTTTAAGGAAGGAATAAATGTGAACTCCATCAGACAGAGGTTTTTTAGGACTTAAATTATTAATTAAAGTTTCCCTGTAAAAGATAGAGCTATATTTTTCAAATTTCCAATTTTTTCATGAATAGAGTTAAATAGAGGAATGTAGCATCTATATATAAATCTTATGGTTATAATGTGGATCCCTAATTATTTTAAAAATGGCAAGATGTTGGATAGTTATTAAACTAACCCTTAGATGTTGGATATTTATTAAACTAACTTAATTAGAGCAATAGAGAGAAATAGTTAACTTTTAATGATGTTAATTATAAGAAGAAAATAATGTTTCTAACTAGAATATAATAATAATTATTTAGTTATAGCATGAGGTCATAATGCAAAGTTAAACTATAAGTTCCAATAGCTAATATAATAACTCTTGCTCCATTAATAACTCACATGTCCATTTTGTCTTTCCTTAACAATCTACTCATTGTTAACACCTGTATTGTATTACAAATGCGAGAACCACATTCAATATCTAATACCTAAGATTTTGGAATATAAGTAAAAGTTGATCTCAATCATAAATATACATGAGGATGAAGCTTAATTAAGCTTTTTATCTTTTATGCTAATAAGATAAACCTTACATTTCCTCATCCATTATCCATTGATTCTATAATAAAAGCATGTGCCCTTATCGTTTTTCTTTTTAACACTATTATTTGGCTTTGCTACTTTAACATAAGCCTTTTATTTCTTGTTCTTATTCTTCTTAGAGTCTTTTTTTTTCTGACTATTAGAAAAATCTACAACAAGAACATAATTAGTGAATATAGGTAAGGATTATTTGTTAAATGATTATAAATTTAGTTTGCAATTTCTATTTCTTATACTCTTTACTTTATTCTTTTTAATTAAGCTTTAATAAATTGTCATTTCATTTCATCATTCTATTTAAAATTGATCAAGTTCCATTTTAAGTTACAAAAGGCCATTCACATTTTATTTTGTGGATTAAGAAGAAATGAATTTAATAGAGTCTCTGTGTGTGAAATGACTTATGAAATTTGAAATACATTAGAAGTTACTTATGAGGACATAAATTAAGTTAAGGATAGCAAAGTGAGCATGCTAACACATTAAATTGAATTATTTCAATTGAAATATAGTGAAAGCGTTTTAGTATTGATAGTTGTGATTTGCATGATATTTTAGGATTCAATTTGTTAGGTATTTAGTGTTACTCTGAGTGTTTAGTGTGTATTTAGGTTTCAATTGTGTTAATTTATGTGTTTAATTGTTTTTATAGGTTAGTATGAGTCTTTGGCCTTAATTGTTATATTTTTGAGGTACCTTGATGGGTTTGTTAGTGTTTCAGGGTAAATGGCGAAGAATGGAGAAGTTTTGAAGAGTTTTGGCAAACACGGCCTACGATCATGGCACAACAAGCCATGACTGTGACAGAAAGAGGTGAGCTGAAAGGACCCTGGCCACTATCGTGCACTTTGGACCACAATCGTGACAGGGAGCTATATGCCAAGCCACGATTGTGCACCTTGGGCCACGATGATGATAGAAAGGTTTGCCTGCCACGATCGCGGCCTACGTTGGGCTGATACAGAAACTCGAGTTTTGCATGATTTTTTAGACCATTTTGACCCTGGATTAAACCTAGGGCTTCTAAGATATAAAAGGAACATTACAAGACAGAAGGAGAAGTCTTTGATAGAGCCTTTCACTTCATCAAATTCAGAACCCTAGAGAGTTATTAGTGATTTGAGGAAGGAGACGAAAGAAAAGAGATACGGAGACGAAGCTTGACGCAAAGTACTTCCTAGAATAGATGGTTTCCTACGGTCGCTGCCTCCACGAGTCCGTTCCGATAGTATTCTCGATTTTTACTTCAATTTTATTAATGTATGAAATTGGGATAATTATTGAGAATAGTGTTGTTGAATGTTGATTTTTGTCTAAACTCACTTTCGAGATTTTGATTCTTGAGATTTATGAAATTTGATTCATTGTTTTTTGATTGAGTTATTTTGTAATTCAATATGTATTCTTAATAATTCAGCAACAAACTGAGAGGGTGAGCCGAGTGAATATCATCAATTTGGGCTAATGAGAGTTAGGTAAATTGTTAGATAAGAATTGAATCAAATCGGTGAAATCCTGTAATGAGAGATCGAGCATAGGTTTCCGGTAGGTTAATAGAAAATTTTAGTACTAATTTAGGTTTTAGGTCAATTGTGAATTAAGAGATCACAATTCCATAATTTAAATTAGGGATTATTAATTAGGATTTAAAGATTATAACTCCAAAGAGAGTAATCCACCTTAGGACCGTCTAGACCTGGTAACTTGATAATTGCATAATTGATTAGATTTTCATTAATTTCAGATTAAAACCCCCTTTTCTCAATTGGTAGTTCCTAGGTTGATTTTGGATTGGGTTGTGTGATTTGCTATTTGTTTATTATTTTTGAAATTTAATTCTTGTAATTGATTGTTTGATTGATTAATTTTCTGCATTGTTTGTTTATTTTAGATTGTTGCACTTTAGCTCTGCCTTAGAATTTAGAATTAGATTATCCCTCCTCGTGTGATCGATACTTTAGGTATTATGTAAACGACTAGTGCACTTGCGGTATTATCGAGGTTAAAAATAGTAAAACTTAGCATACGTAAAC
Source organism: Erythroxylum coriaceum (assembly GCA_026874005.2). Taxonomy (NCBI): domain Eukaryota; kingdom Viridiplantae; phylum Streptophyta; class Magnoliopsida; order Malpighiales; family Erythroxylaceae; genus Erythroxylum; species Erythroxylum coriaceum. The sequence goes on from JANQAP020000014.1 coordinate 2,083,496, forward strand.
CTACGATCAAGTATATACACTAAATTTATTTACATTATCAATGCTCTTAAGGGCCTAGGCAAAGTATATACAAATATTTAAATTGTGAGAAAATTACTTAGGTCTCTTCTGAAGACTTGGGAAGCTAATTTGATGACAATCTAAGAAACAAAGAACTTAAATATATTACAAATACAAGAGCTCATTGGATCTTTTTTCGCCTACTAAATGAGACTTAAGGAAGTACAATAAGAAGAAATGACTCCTAAAAAGAGAAACATAGGCTTCAATGTGGAGCCAACTAAAAAGGAATAAAAATCCTTTAGTAGAAGTAATGAGGACGACATTGATCTTATCACTAGAGGATTCAAGAAGTTGCTAAGGAGAAAGAAGTTTTCCAAAAGAAAATATTTCAAGGAAGATAAATTTGATACTAAATAAAAATCAACTAGCATCATTTGCTTTAAATGTAGGAAATCTAGTCACATAAAATTCTAGTTTCCTCTCCTAAAAAACATTGACAATTATTAAAAAATAATAAAGAGAAAATGGAAAAAACAAAAGGAAAATAGTTATATCCTCAATTTGGGATGCCACATGTGATTTTAAAAGTGAATATTCAAAAGGGAAAGTAACTCATATATAGTTCATGGTTAACGATGAGTATTTTCCATTTGTAAGTCTTTTAATAGTGATAATGATGTTGAATTATCCTATAATGAACTAGTTAAAAGTCTTGGGATCATAAGTACGAAAAGGAAGAAATTATCTTAAACAATAACAACAACTACACCTAGTGAAAGTTCTGCTAAAAAAACATTTAGAAGCATGCATGAGTGATAAAGAGTGAATTACATAGCATCAAAGCATCTAAGGTGTGACCATTATTAATAATCATAATTTATATATATTGAAGCATTGGAATGAGACACTGGAAAATAAGGTCATCCTCTTAAAGAATCCTTGTCTAAATTCACTAAAGGATATAAGGAAATATAAAGCATGCTAGGGGGCAAAAGAATTCTAATAATAGGTATGAGATTGGATAACATTATAGGAGTGTATCGAGTACAAAGACTACATTTGTCAAGGGAAAACATTTTCATATTGAAGAACCTTTGCTTAAGATGGAAAATGAGCATGGTTCATCCTCATCTATGCATACACATAAATCACATGCATATGTTTTATCCATTAGACCGTACTCTGAAGGCAAGTATCATACATTCACATATGGACCTCAACCTATGCCTATAGTTCAATATTACTAAAGTAAGAATCGATATAACTTTTATTCAAAGACAATAGGTAAATACAATCTCATTAGTACTTATGTAGGCCTAAATATTAATTTAGAAGAAAAAATCAAGCTCCCATTTACAATATGCCTCATATAAAGTATAATGGCATGACACCTGTTCACATCCCTTATAGGCATTAACATAACTAATAGATCATGTCTTATGTATACAACAATCTAGTCCATATCAATATTAAAAAACAACATTCAATCCCTATAATATATAAAGGAGGTTTCCCTACCATTCTTATATCCAAAAGAGATCTAGAAATGCATTTATGCACAAAAACCATATGTTTCACTATTATGGAACCAATTTACACTATATAATATGATATGTCATATTTATGGTGATTAAAGGCTTATTGATAAGTTTTATTTCTTAAAACAAGGCTTGATGAGTAAACTTATAAGAAAATGGCTTGAAAAGAAGCTAATAATAATAAAGGACTAGTTTATTTGGGTACCTTAAGCATATTAATTGCATTATTTTGTAGGTCTTTAAGAAAAAATAAATGCAAATTGTATATGGATAGTGGATATTCAAGGCATATGAGTAGTAATGCATCCTAACTTATAACTCTCAAAGAAAAAGATGGAAGATTTTGATAAGATGTTATTTGGTTATATTAATTGGAATTATCTTTGTTATTTTGGCTATATTTTAGTGCTTAAATAGGAAAATTAATATTTATTTTATTTTATGAGGTGATAAGCAAAGATTGCATTAAATTGGAGCATTATTGGTCAAAATTACGAACTTTGGAAAAAGTAGATAGACTACTATAGTGGATAAGGAGAGATCATGCCTAATGTCAGATTCACCTCAAGAGCTTGAATTCAATTAGAAAACTTATTTTCATCCATGTTATGTAGGGATTCGGATTTGTTTAGATAAGAATCTTTGCAAGATAGGAGAAAGCTAGGTTTTGAGTTGGAAAACAAGGGAACAACACATCCAACACCTTTTACATCATTCTATTTTCTTTCTTTGTAGTTTTTTCTCAATCTTTCATCTTTCCTTTTATTTTTAATGTTGGAACAAAAGCCATATATGGCTAAATCCAAACATTCTGATTCAAAGTGGTTCAAAACTCTAGTTGTAACCTTATAAGGTTTTGTTCTGAACTTATATTCATGTTTTAATTCAAGTATTTCTTGTTTTATGTTCTTATATTTCATGAACAATTAATATTGATCAAACTGATAAATCAATTTAGTGTTGATTATTTTATAGTTATTTATGAATTCAATGGTTGATAATTGTCATGAAGGATTGGGTCAAGTAGAAATAGGTTATTTATGAAGTTGCATATTTTAATTTATGAGAAACAAGAAACTAAATTAAATACCTGCAACTATCTTAATTCTTTTTTAGGGTTTATTCTTTTTCATTATGCTTATTGCTATCATTTAATTGATATGGAATGCTATCATACCCAATATATTAATGGTAAGTTTTTGGATTGAATATTGGGTTGAATCAATTAATTTAGAAAAATTTGAGACTTATTATGGCGATCTTAATGTTTCGACTAACTACTTGAATTATGAAAATTTTTCTTTTTAGACTAATGATCAAAGTTACAATTGGATGGGATATTTCCCTTGAATCAAAATTAAGTACCATTGAATTTCTCACTTTAATACTCATTTGATTTATTTTGATTCCTTGTTAAATTTAATTTATTAGTTAATTAATAATAAACTGCCACCTTGTTTTGTTAATTAGGATTAAGAAATTAGTTTTTAGTTCTTTTGGGATTTTGCATGGTTCCAAAACTACTACAAAATTTTAGAGAATTGGAATTAATTTTGAAGAACTCAACAACCTGATTGAAATTTTGGTTCTGTTGCTGGGAAACTATTTTAGTTTCTTAGCTTCTTTGTATTATTTTACAATTTACTGTTAATATCTTTTCTTGTATGATTCGTACTTCTTAGACAGGTGAATTGTAATATAACCCAAAATTTAAGAAGATAGCCTATTATTTAAGGAAAGAGATCGAGTAAAGAAGCGGTCATTCACCTCCAGAAGTGAAAGTTGAGATAGATCTAACAATTGGTGATGATTCTAATTTCCAAGAAGTTGAAGAAAAGATAAGGGAGTTAGCAACACCAAATTTAAATCAACAACCCTTATGCATAAGATTTCTAGAGGTTGAGGTAGATTCCAAATTAAAATATGGTTTGATTCACTTACTTCCTATTTTTCATGGTCTTGTAGGTGAAGCTTCACATAAAGACTTGACTCTGGAATGAAGTCATAAACAGTGAACAAAGAACAAATTAAATTTTGAGCCTTTCCATTCTTATTGAAAGACAAGGCAAAGGATTAAATATATTATCTTCCCTTTGGCTTAGTGACAACATGGAATTAGATAAAAAGGTTGTTCTTAGAGAAGTTCTTTCCTGTATCATGAGTAGCCAATATCAGAAAGGAGATATGTGGTATTGGACAATTCACTAGAGAAAAAATGTATGAATATTGGGATAGGTATAAGGAGTTTTGTGCTAGCTACCTACATCATTAGATTCTTGAACAACTTTTGATTTAGTACTTTTATAAAGAGTTATTGCCAATGGATAGGAGAATGATAGAAGCATCTAGTGGAGGAGCTTTGGAAATAAAACACCTGAAGTGGCCAAACGATTAATATCAACTATAGCCAAAAATTCTCAACAGTTTAGGACAAGGATAGATGGAGCTATTAAGCACATAAATAAGGCAAGTAATACAAAACTTGACCATAAAATTTTGGATTTAACTACTCTAATTCATCAAATAGTTGTAGGTCAATTGCAATCAACACAAATGTGTTAAATATGCTCATTTCCTTAACATCTTACAGGTATATACCTTACATTGCAATAAGACTCCCTTTAATAAGCTAACACAATAAAGGGATTTCTTGGTTATCCTTAGTGAAAAAATGACCCTTATTCTGATCATTATAATCTTAGGATTGAGGGATCATCCAAAATTTAGCCATGGAAATCAAGGAGGGCAATAAAGATATCAACCTCAAAATTTCAACAGATAACCTCAAGCACTTACATATGCTCAATCTTAATCTTCAAATTTAGGTATATCTTTGGATGAAATTGTTAAGGCACTTGCTATTAATGCTCAAAAATTTTAATAAGAAATAAGAGCAAGCATTCAGAATTTAGGAAATCAGGTAAGTTAATTAGCCACCTCAGTTAGTAAATTGTAAGTGCAAGCGTAAGGAAAATTACCTTTACAAATGATGGTGAATCTTAAAGAAAGAGAATGTAAGTGCAATGACATTGAAAAGTGGGAAGGAAATTCAATCTGGATCGTCCTTACTAATGGTAAGTTGGCTAAATCAAAAGAATAGGAATATGAAAGAGAAATCTTAGAAACCTTAAAAATGAAAAATCTATATACCATTTTTAGAAGCCATTAAACAAATTCCAAAATATGCTATGCATAAATAAAAGGAAGCTAAAGGATAAGGAATGAATAATTTTGGGTAAGAATGTATCAGCTATGATAAATAGGAAATTATCAAAAAAATCTAAAGATCTAGGTATGTTTACACTTCCTTGTGTCAATGACGATAACAAAATTGAGTGTGTCATGCTAGACTTAGGTGCATCTATTAATGTCGTGCTATAATCAATTTACCAAGATTTAACTATGAATTCTTTGCTAGAAACTAATGTGATTATTTAGTTAGTTGATCGTTCTTATGTGTATCTTATTGGTATTATAGAGGATGTTTTAGTCCAAGTTAATAGTTTGGTATTTCCAGTGGACTTTTATATCTTTAAAACGGATGGAGAAAATGTAGATAATTCAACTTCTATTTTATTGGAAGGCCATTTATGAAGACAACTATGATAAAAATTAAAAGGGAGATAGTGAAGTTCAATATTTTTGAAGCAATGAAGTAGCTAATAATTTTCACTCTATTTATTATATGGATATTGTGGATTCAATTGTACAAGATATTATTAAAGAAGAAAGTGGGGTCAAAGTTTAATGGTAAACTAGAAGTGAACGAGCAAGTTGATGAAACTTGTGAAGTTTTAGGATCATTATCAATGATGCTAATAGATTAGAAAGCTTTAAATGATAAAACTACTATAACTTACAAGAAAATGTTGCCTTCTATTTTGCAAATCCAAAGATACAATTTAAGTAAGGATGAACCATATTTATGGAAGTTTTATTTTAATGAAATGATTAGACATTGTGTGCCAAAGGACAAACATCATTTTATCTTAGCTTTTTGCCACAATTATACATGTGGTGGTCACTTTTGTCCCAAATGAACTACTAGAAAATTTTTGGATAATGGTTTATATTTGGGAACTTTTTTTAGAGATGCTTATGTGTTTTGTAAAAGTTGTAACAAATGCCAAAAGATAGGTACGTTATCTCATAGAAATCAAATGTTCAAATCCCAATTCTTATAGATGAGATTTTTGATGTATGGGGTATTATTTTATGGGCCTTTTCTTTCTTTTCATGATTTTTCTTATATACTTTTGGTTGTTGATTACGTTTAAAAGTGGGTGGTAGCAAAAGCCACCAAGAGTGATGATTATGTAGCTGTTATAGGTTTATGAGTCTAATATTTTTATAAAATTTGGAGTTCCACAAGCCATTATTAGTGATCAGGGAATCCATTTTTACAATAAAGTAGTAGGAGTTTTGTTTAAAAAGTATGGAGTACATCATCGAATAGCCACCAAATACCATCTATAAATGAATAGAAAAGTAATTGTATCAAATAAAAAAGTGAAATCTATTTTTGGAAAAGACGATAAATCTGGGTCTTAAAGGATTGGAGTTTACATATAGATGACACTCTTTGGGCATACTGTATAGCCTACAAAACATCGATAGAAATGTCTCCTTATCAATTAGTTTTTAGTAAAGCTTGTCATTTACTGGTGGATGTTGAACATAAAGTTTATTAGGTGGTGTAGCATTGTAACATGAATTTAGAAAAAGCTAGGGAGGTAAGAAAGTTATAATTGCCAGAGCTGGAGTAACTAAGGTTGGATGCTTATGAGAATTCAAGAATTTATAAAGAGAAAACTAAATTGTTCCATGATAATATGATTTTGAGGAAGCAATTTAAGGTGGGACAGAAAGTTATCATATAATTCTCGATTAAAGCTTATGCCAAGTAAGTTACATTCTAAATGGCTTAACCTTTTTGTTGTCGCTAATATATTTCCTTATTGTACATTGGAAAGTCATTTATTGGTAGAGATTGAACATAAAGCTTATTATGTGATACAACATTGTAATATGGATTTGGAAAAAGGTGGGGAGGTAAGGAAATTGTAATTACAAGAGCTAAAGGAACTAAGGTTTAATGCTTATGAGACTTCAAGAATTTACAAAGAGGAAACCAAATTATTCCATGATAATATGATCTTGAGGAAGCAATTTTAGGTGGGACAGAAAGTGTTATTATATAATTCTCGATTAAAGCTTATGCTAGGTAAGTTATGTTTTAGATGGCTTAGCCTTTTTGTTGTCACCAATATATTTCCTTATGGTGTAGTGGAAATAAAAAATTTAGATACTGGGAAGATTTTTAAGGTGAATAGACATAGATTAAAAAAATTTAGATACAGAGATGATGGTTTCAAGTGGGGTGGATATTGATTTGGCACTTCCCCAGTATATAGAAGTTTGAGAAGAAAAAGGCCCATTGAGCATAATGACATTAAACATTTGCGCTTTTTTGAAGGCAACCCAAAATATGATAGTTTTTATTAGTTTTGTTTAAGTTATATATAGTTTTCATTTGCTTGTTTTTGAGAAAGTTTATTCACTTAAGGGAGAAATGGGTTTTAAAATTCCAGAATACTAAATTTCCTAAGGTGAGATCACATCTTATGTAATTCAGTTGTCAAGGTTAAAGACCCAAATTTCTATAATTCTAAAACTCACAAGGCGAGATCACGCCTTTGAGATTTAACTTTTTGGAATGGAAGCCCTAAAATTTCATAATACTAACATTTATAAGGCGTGATCACATTTTATATATATTACTAGTTTGTTTGGTTTTAATAAAAATTGTAAATTTATAATAAAATAAAATAATAAAAAAGATATTAAATTAAAAAATAAAAAATAAAAAATTATTTGAAAAACAAAGGAGTAAAACCTTAATATATTTTGTTTTCTTAGCAGCAGCCTCACTCCAATGTAGATGCTCAACAGACACGTTAAGTAATAGCCCCATTAATGCAGACGCCCAGGAGACACACTATAGCAACATTAACCCCACCAATGTAGATGCATCAAGCTGCTTCAACTCCATTCCTCTAGCAGACCCTTATCAACCTAGCAACAACTTCACACAATAGGCAAGATAGCCTAGCAGACATACTATAAGTGACTAACACAAACATTAGTGCAACCTTAAATAACCTAAGTGCATTGGTAGTCCCGTGCATCCTAGTTTTATCGTCGCACTAAGCTACACCTACACATTACAACGCATCATATGCACTATAGCAGATAGCCACAATGCCTATCAGTCAGACCCATACCCAGCAGCTAGTCCACAACGCATCACACACTCCGCTATGCCCACTAATACAATAAGAAATTTAGCTCTCCACTAGTATTATATTAATATCCTATTTATTTTCTTAATTTTTAATAAATAATTTTAATTACTTTCATTTTAAGTTTAATTTTAGTTATTACTAATTTCTTAGTTCTTTTCAAGATTAGTTTTCTTGTTTATAATTTTCATAATTATGGGACATTCAAAAGATATTGATCGAATAACATCAAAAGGTAAGTTTAAGGTGAATCTAACTGCACAAAATCAATCTAACACTAGAGCTACCATAAGTACCCATAGGAAGCATGCTCAGATAGCCAAAAACACATATACTTTGCCACTAGTTGAGCTAAACATTTATGGCTATCTCACTTTCAACTTTAAATAAAGAAAACAACGATATGCTGTTCTCAAAACCAGACATATTAATGTGGGTAAGTATACGCATTATCTTTCCTTAAAAGAATTGCATATGGAAGAAAATTTTGATGATTCGTTTATTGACATGAGTTGGAGATATTTTATGCTAATTTATTATGTAGTATTTATTGACTTAACTAGGGAGATTTGTACTACCATCAAATTTGATAAACCGAATAATTTTACTTTTTGTAGTCCTAATATGGTATAACACATATTAATAGCTGTCAAATATAAATAGAGCATCATTGAATTTAATTTGGCCTTAGGGTGATGAGGAATATGTTAATTTAATTCAACAAAAAGAATTTGTAGTGGACTATCGTGAGTTTAATTCTTTTAGACTGTGAAAATCAATGTCTTCTAACTCGTTAGTTTATCATCTATGTAAATCTAAGGGTAGTAATCTTAATAACCTTGAATGGATTTATATAAAGCATTTGTTAGCTTTTAATTATTCACGATAGAAGGCTATAATATATACTTTCACTAAAGCTAAGTTGTTTTTTATTTGGTGTATGGTACACGTCAATTTAAGCGCTTAGTTAGCTACACAATTGCATATTGTTATCTCTTTTAACAAGAATTTATGTCTTGGTTCCCTTATTACTCATTTGGCTATTAATCTCAATTTATTTAATATGACTAACATTGATATGCATATAGCCTATGAGATGGAACCATTGAATAGGGCTTGTTTAAGTAGGATGAGGTTGCTTAGCAATAAAGGAGAACATTTCCTTTTATACCAGGCGATCCCCCTAAAGAGGTTCATCATTAACACAATAAGAGGATCATGTTAACACCTTTGTATCTTTCAACTCCACTAATCCAAATTTTCGATTAGAGAGGTTGGAATGAAAAATTTCTAATCTAGATAAGAATCTGAATGTTCTCCTCTAATTCAAAGGGGTGATACCTCCACATCCACTAGCGCCATAGTACATCTCATTTTAGATGCTTATAACTTAAGGGAGTCTTCTAATTTATGGTTTATTTTATGTTGATTATTTTTGTGACATGTGAGCATCTTATGCATACATTGGGGACCTTGTATAATTTAGATATAGGGGAGTGTGAACATATATTATGATGAACTTTGTGATTTGTGCTTAAACTTATGAATACTATGATTTATATATTGATTATTCCTTATGATAACCTTATAATTTTATGATCGTTGTTTAGAAATAATCCCAAAGTTAGGACACATTTTTAGTTTAAATTATATGATTTATATATTGATTATTCCTCATGATAACCTTATAAATTTATGATCGTTGTTTAGAAATAATCCCAAAGTTAGGATACATTTTTAGTTTAAATTATAATGTATGAGAAAGATGAGCATGATTAGTGTTTTTCATTAAATTACTTTAAGTATCTCTTTGGATTTGTTAAATTAAAGTGTGTAAGACTTTATGCATTTTGACACCTATATGAGCTTTAAACATAAAAACATTCATTAAATTTATGTTCATACATTTCTTTTTGTTATGTGTTATCAATCATAGCTTGTTTATACTACTTCTGAATACATGTTAAGATTATATTTTTGATGAATTTATGCATAACAATGATAAGAGCACTTAGGATAACCGTCGTTGACCTAAATAAGCCTACCTTACCTTTTATCCCAAGAAAACCAATTTGAGCCTTAATCTTTCTTTTCTTGCATCCTAACCTTATACAAGTCGATTTTACCCTTTTTTTGTTGATGTCCTTAATAATTTTAAGCCCTTAAATTGAAGGAATTGTATCAAGCTTATTTGTATAAGATTTGATTATTTCCATGAAAAATAAATTAGTTGATTTAAGTTGCTTTGTTTTGATTTTTTCATTTTTTATAGAATAGGGGAGAAGTATGTGAAAAGCTAAAAAAAAGAAATATCCTCTTTAATGTTCTTTTTCATAAAAAGTAAATAATACAAAAGAAAAAAGAAAAAGGAGAAATGATGAAAAGAGAAAAAATGACAAGGTGGTTAAAAAAGATGTCATTTGAATCAAGGGAGTTTTGGAATGATTTAAGTTGAAACTTGTGTGGATAAGTTTGTATGATTTCCTTTAATTTATTTAAACTAAAAACTTCCTTTTATCATTCCTTACCTAAGCCACGTTACAACTCTTATCAAGTCCTTTTGATTTATGCATTAGGTTTATTTTTGTTAAGTGGTGGAGATATGATTCATAAGCAAGCTTATAGAATAACTCGTTATGCTTTGATTTGAGAGCTTAATGAACCCTAAACACTTCGAGTGTATAGAGTGAAATCCCTAAGAGGATGTCAATTTTTGTTTTATTTGATTTTAGTGGAATTGATGAGATTATATGTTTTCATTCTAACAATATGTCCTATGAGTTCTTATTCTCTTAATTGTTACTTTTTCCTAAACCCTTAATGTGAACTAAATTTTAGGATATTTTTGGATAATATGAAAGAATATGAAAAGTTGTTATGAGGATGATTTATATATTGAATTAATGTATGCTTGAGGATAAGAATGAGTCTGGTATAGGGGATTTGATAAGATGTTATTTCGTTATGTTAATTGAAATTGTCTCATTATTTTTGGCTATATTTTGGTGCTTAAATGGGACAATTAATATTTGTTTTGTTTTAGGATGTAATAAGTAGATATTGCATTAAATTGGAGCATTATTGTTCAAAAATCATGAATTTTGGAAAAAAGTGGACATACTACTATAATGGATAAAGTGAGATCACGCCTAATGGCAGATTCACCTCAAAAGTTTAAATTCAATTAGGGAACTTAGTTCCATCCCTATTATGTAGGGATTTGGAGTTGTTTAGGTAGGAACCTTTGCAAGATAGAAAGAGGCTAGAATTTGAGTAGGAAAAGAAGGGAAAAACATGTCCAACACCTTATACATTATCCTATTTCTTTCTTTGTAATTTTCTCTTAATCTTTCATCTTTCTTCTATTTTTGGTGCTGGAACAAAAGTCATGTGTGGCTAAATCCAAGTATTATAATTTAAGGGGATTCAAAACTCTAGTTGTAACCTTGCGAGGTTTTGTTCTAAAGTTATATTCATGTTTTAATTGAAGTATTTCTTATTTTGTACATGTTTTAATTCAAATATTTTTTGTTTTGTATTCTTATACTTCATGAATAATTAATTTTGATTGATACGACAAATTAATTTGATACTAATTATTCCATAGTTATCTATGAATGCGATGATTCATAATTGTCATTAAGGATTGGTACAAATAGCAAATAAGTTATTTTGAAGTTGCATATTTAACTTACGAGAAATAAGAAAACTAAATTGAATAGTTATAGATATCTTAATTATTTAATTTAGGGTTTAATCTTTTTCATTGTTCTTATTGCTATCATTTAAATGATATGGAATGCTATCATACCCAATAAATTGATGGTAAATTTTGGTTTGAAATGATGGGTTTGAACTAATTAATTTAGGAAAATTTGAGACTTATTATGACTATCTTAATATGTTTCGGACTAAGTGCTTGAATTGTAAAAATTATTCTTTTTAGACCAACGATCAAAGTTACAATTAGATGAGATATTTCCCTTGAATCAGAGTTAAGTACCATTAAATTTCTCACTTTAATACTTAGTTGATTTATTTTGATTCCTTATTAGTTAATTAATCATAAACCCTACCTTGTTTTATCAATTAAAATTAAGAAACTAGTTTTCAGTTTTCTTAGAATTTGACTTAGTTTCACGACTACAACAAGATTTTAGATAATAGGAATTAATTTTGAGGGCTACAAAAATCTAATTAGATTTATAATAATTGGAGATAATGTGAAGGGTAAGATAATTAGCATTGATAAAGCTGGCAAGGAAGATCACACTATAATTGATAATGTACTTTTAGTTAATGGATTAAAGTATAATTTGTTAAGTCTGAGCCAACTATATGACAAAGATTATAAAATATGAGGATAAATCATGCATTATATCTAGATTAGTTGACAATAACATAGAATTTTTAGGTAAGAGGGAAGTAAATATTTATATAATTGATCTTAATGAACTCTCTAATCAAAATATGAATCTATAAGTGAAGATGTAAAGATTTGGTACAGGAGACTTGTACATGCATTATGAATCTCATCTTTAACCTTAACTGTAACATCCCGTTACCTTTGGGAGGTTAGAATAGTAAATATGAGTGATTAATGAGAGCTTGGAAATGCATTTTCTATGCTCATGCATTATATGATATGCTCATATTCTTGAATATCGAATTTTTGCACATGAAAATAATTGTACCTGCATTCATAGACATTCCGGGTATAATTAATTTATAATTGAATTGTGAAAGTGATTTTGTTGATAATTGTGGCTTGT
>JANQAP020000014.1:2134672-2166869 GCA_026874005.2 Erythroxylum coriaceum
AGTTTCAGTTCTGGTTAGCCTTGGGCAAGGCTAGTCTCTAGGGTTCGACCCTTCTCACCCTATTTACAGTATTCTCATTTTTTTCGTTAGGAAGAGCAGGTCTTTTATTTTTGGTGGTTTCGACACCCATCAGTTGAATAGAGAATTTCGTAGCAACTTTGACATGTACTTGTACTCTTATGATTGGTTGATGTGCATTATCTTTAGAAGAGTAGTAACTAGTGGTAGACAAAACCGGTGAAATCTTGAGCCTTATTAGACTGAAACATTCATATCAGTCTCATTGTCTTTTGATAATGTGTGACCTTCATAACATGTACATCCTGATTTTGCGTTGAATTTCTATTCGAGACCATATTTTTATCACATGCATTAATATGGATATGATTAGGCATTCTTTGCTTTTCCCAACTACATTTGCCAAATAACCTACCCATTATATAATTTTTCTTTTTGATAAGCCCCTTTGAGCCTTATTAGCCTTTCTTTTTATATCAACCACATTACGTACTTTAAACTTAACCAAATGTCCTACCCAAGCCATAAAGCTAGTGGAGCATTTGTGATTGGTGAGTTTGTAGATGTACAAAAGTGTAAGTTTGGGGGTGTACATATGTGTGGATTGGCTATAATAATTGGGATGTTATTTTATGTCTTATCATTGAAATTCCCATATTAATGTAGTTTCTTTTTTTTGTTAAAAAGAAGAAGAAGAAAGAAAAGAGACAAGAAAAAAAGAGAAAAGAAAAGAAAATGAAAAAGAAAGAAAGAAGAAAATGAAAAAAATTGTTTAAATAAATGTATCTAGGAGCATGTGCATATGTGTTGAAAAGTTGTTTATGATTAATGCATTCTCCTAAAGTTGTGATGAATGGGTTATTTGAGTTTATTGTATATGAGGTAGATGTTGGTTTGGAAGGTTCACTCTTGTGGTTTCAATGTACCGTTGGCATAAATTGTATGAGTGATTCCTTTGGACTGGTATATGCTTCATGTGGTTGGTGTGTAAGAGTTGAATGAGGTTGTGAAATATAAATGTTGCATTTGTCATAGTTGACGGTACCTAGTTTTTGATTGAGTATTACTTTTGTTTCACTATCTTTGATAGCTTTCATTCTACTTGACCCAAACACATCTCACCTTACCTTTACCTACATTATAACCTTGAAAAGTCCTTTGATCCATGATTTTGCATGTGAACGTTAGTGGTGGAGAAATGAAATGATATGCAAAGTTGTGGATTGTCGTGATCATAAATGGTGTTGAGTGTACCTGTTGATATATTTTAGTTAAACACATTTTTCGAGTCTATCATTAAATTGCTCGGTTTCCAAAAATGATGCTTATTGATTGATCATGAGTAGAAGCATTGAATGTTGAATTATTGCTATAACTTTTTAAAGTCATTCATCTTTGGTTATGATTATATATTCTTGGAAAATATGGGAATTGAGTAAATGTTTCAGGTCTTTGAGCTTAATTTGGATGTTTTGCCCGAGGACGGCTAAAAGCTAAATACGGGAGAAATTGATATGTGTTAATTATTGATACATTTAATCATTTACACTTTGCGATTAATGATATGAAATTGCTTAAGATACTCACTTTAATTCATAAATGACTTTAGGTACAATTTGGAAGTAAAGAAATTAAAGTGAGTTGAAAGCACGACAATTGGATCAATTTTTAGAAATTAATATTTACTTGTCTTCAAGGAGTAAGAAGAAGAAAATTAGAACAATAAGAAAACAAATTCAGTCCAAAAAAAGATAAGCAAGAAGCTGCTGGGAGGTGAGAAAAATGGCATCACATGTTGGAAACATACGTAGTAAAACAACAGAGCAACATGAAGGAGCAAAACACATGAAAACGACAACGCACAGCTCCAAGACGCAAAAAACGTCTACGTTTTCTGCTTAAAATGTAACATGAAATGTAGACAAGAGCTACGTTGTGAGACGCTGAAGGTTTTTTTACCTACAGTGTGCGTGGACCATAAACCACGAAGTTACTTTGTCCCATCAATACACAGTATGCTACGGTGAGAAAAGAGTAAAGTTGTGGCAGAAAGAAATAAAGGAGAGATTGGTGTGGCGATAGAAGAGAGAGGAGTGGCGAGAGAAACAAAAGAAAAAAGTTGGGCTTACGTTAGAACAAAGAGAGAAGGAGCATGAATAGTAAGTAGTCCATTGATATTAAATTTTCACTTCAATGAATAGTGCCATGAATAGTGAAGAAGAGAAGCTTAGGCAGTGAAGAGATAAGGGGGTTCGGTTGGGGTAGTTTTTATGGGGATTGAAGTATTTTTTTTGGAGAGATTCATGGAAGATTAAATTTTCGACGTCGGTTCGGAGGCAACATCGACGTCAGTGACCCAAGTTAAGCAATTTTTTATTATTTTGTTATTTCTTTATCTCATTAGAAATTGATTGTGTTATCCTATGTTAATTGATTTGGGTTTTTTGTATGGATAATCAGATTTTCGTTATTATTTGGTTATTTGTGGATGAACCCATTGGGATTGTGAAAGGATGATTTTAATGCGTTCATTGAATCGTTTGATTGCATACCCATTGCTGGAATTTCGATATAATCCGTAATTGTTATGTTGAATTTCATGTGTAGTGACTAATGATTTGTAATCATTAGGGATGACATGACCTAGGTTAAATGATGCATCGTATGTAGTTGTTGTCTTGATTAATTAGTTTTCCTAATTCTTAATGCTACTGCCTAATTAAATCTAGGGATCGTATCTTAGGTTATTTGGTAGTTAGGTTTAATCAACGATCGTATCTTGATTAAACAAAACCTAAGGGAAAACTCGGGTTAATTATTAACCCACGATTAATAGTTTCTAGGAGAGGTTTGAGAACAACAAATCAATAAAATATGCTTAATTAGGGTGTAGGCTGAGATTGAACCAAAGAACCAGATCCCTACCGAATTCCCCAATTTTACCGTTTTTTGTATATTTTCTTTAATTTTCTTTTATTAGTTAGTTTCATTTTATTTTCTTATTCCAAAATCCAAACCCCCCCTAATTTTTCCTAAACACCGATTAATTTCATTTCATAAGCTAAGGGAACACTCCCTGTGGGATCGACCTAGACTCACTACTGCTTAGTAGTAGTCTAGTTATTTTATTTTGACTAGTGTTACGACGCGCTGGTCACTATCATCATTTACAATCCAGTTCACTTTAAGCACTTTCTTATCCTTAGAACCGGGTTGAGGAGTAGTGGAAGATGGTGCAGAAATTTTGGAAGAGAGGGTAGATGGAGTATGAGTAGGTAGAGTGAGAATAGGTATGATAAATCTTACTTTTCTTGTTTGCTCCCCCTTACTATAAGATTCTTCCTCTGCTTCTTTTTCTTCTTCTTTTTCTACTTTTCTTCTTCTTTTTCTTCTTTTTCTTCTTTTCTTCTTCTTTTTCTTCTTTTTCTTCTTTTTGTTCTTCACTAGGGTCGGAGGCATATTATGGTTCGGCTGTTGGTTCATTGTTTTCAGGTGATGAGTCCGAGTCTGATTCTAGGGACAACATAGCCAAAATCTTCCTTTTTCTTTCTTTTGGAGTCTCCTGAATAGGTGTTTCTGAAGTTTTGGGCTTAGAGGAGACATAAACAGGTTCAGTAGGAGTGTTTAAAGAACCTACTATTGGAGACAAAGAAGAGGGCTCAGAGATAAGAGTTTGTTCAAGGCAGAGAGTTTCACCATGGCTAGAAGTTGAAGCCAAGTTTTTCTTCCGTCCCTTTGATTTCATTCGTGCTATTAACGTTTAGGAGATTTTGGAGGAAAAACAGAGAGAAGGCAGAAAATTAGGGAGCAAGGAGGAAAAGAACAACGCTTCTGAGAAAGACAACGATGAGTAGAAGAGAGAAGTTTATTTCTGGTATATTAAAAGATTCTTGAGCGTTGATCTCAAGTAAGGAAGGGCAGTCGTACACACCAAAAAAGGAAGTGTGATCATCTATGTATCTTCTGTTAAACACATATGGAGAATTGTCAGAACAGCACATGCATTTTTAAAAGCTGAGATGATGCTATTAATAACTTCCTTTTTAGGACACGTGTATCCTACTACTCTATCAAACGAAGAGGAGCCTGCTAAAATAAAAGGATCCTTTTAAACTAGAAGGAGCCTACTAAACTAAGAGGAAGCCACTAAACTGAGAGGGCCCTTCTAAACTAAGAGGAGCCTACTAAAATAAGAGAAGACTTTTAAAGAATCAGATTAGAAGGAACCTGCTAATGTCTTAAAAGAGGAGTAATATAGAAAATTCATACAAAAATAATATCAGATAGTTTGCACATACCAAGCCCTTTTCTTAACACACAAAATCTATCTTCAGAGAGTGGCCTAGTGAAGATATTAACTACTTCATTTTTAGTATTATCATGCAAAAAATCAATGGTTCAATCTAAAACATGATCTCTAAGAAAATGATGTTAGATTTCTATATGCTAAGTCCTAGAATGATGCATAGGATTTTTAGAAAGATTTATTGCATTAGTTTTATCATATAATATATGAATATGATTAAAGTTCAAAGAGAAATCCTGGGGTTAATGCTTCATCCATAAGATTTTAGCACAAAAGCTGGCAGCTGCTATGTATTTTACTTCAGTTTTTGAAAGCGCTGGGTAATTTTTATTTCTTACAAGACTAAGAAACTAGACATCCTCTAAGAAATTGACTATGACCACTTGTGCTTTTTCAATCAACTTTATCACCTACGTAATCTACATCACAATAGCCAGCTATATTAAATGAATTAGTTTTTAGATATCAAATCCAAAATCCATAGTTTTTGGAAGATATCGAAAGATCCTCTTAACTGTTTGAAAGTGGCTTTCTTTTAGATTTGATTGAAAGCGTGCGCAAAGGCACACACTAAGCATAATATCTGGTCTTGAGCTTGTAAGACATAGTAGTGACCCAATCATTCCTCTATACTTTGTTTCATCAGTAGCCTTGCCTTCTTTATCCTTATTAAGTTTAGTTCCAGCATACATAGGAGTACCCATCGGTTTGGCATTCTCAAAATGGTATTTCTTGATGAGTTCCTTTGTGTATTTGTCTTGGCTAATGAAGATTCCTTTTTCTATTTGATTGATAAATAATCCAAGAAAGAAAAATAGTTCTCCCATCATGCTCATTTCAAACTCCCCTTTATTAATGCCGAGAATTCTTCACAGAAAGAGTGATTAGTAGCCCCAAAT
Organism: Erythroxylum coriaceum; assembly: GCA_026874005.2. Classification (NCBI taxonomy): domain Eukaryota; kingdom Viridiplantae; phylum Streptophyta; class Magnoliopsida; order Malpighiales; family Erythroxylaceae; genus Erythroxylum; species Erythroxylum coriaceum. The sequence continues at coordinate 2,139,896 of JANQAP020000014.1, forward strand.
ATTATGTCATCAACATATATTTACGTTATGAGTAAATCTTTCTCCTTTTTCTTAACAAATAAGGTTTTATCTACCTTTCCTTTTTCAAAGTTATTCTTAAGTAGAAAATTAGTTAACGTCTCGTACAATGCTCAAGGACCCTGCTTTAGACCATACAGGGCTTTAGTCAACTTTATCACGTAATCAGGATGGTTTTCATCTTTGAAACCTGAAGGTTGCTTAACAAACACTTCTTCGTTAATATATCCATTTAAGAAGGCACTTTTAACATCCATTTGGAATAATTTGAAGTTTCCATAACATGCAAAGGCAAGTAAAATTCTAATAGATTCTAATCTAATATAGGTGCATAAGTTTCATCAAAATCAATACGTTCCTGTTAATTATAACCTTAAGCTACAAGTCTAGCTTTGTTTCTTAATACCTTACCGTTTTCATCAAGTTTGTTTCAAAAAACCTAATGATTTCTAATGATTGACTTGTTTTAGAGATGAGGTACTAGATTCCAGACTTTATTTTTGTCAAACTTATTTAGTTCATCTTTTATAGCTGAAACCCAATTTTCATCAATAAGAGCCTCTTCAACAGTCTTTAGTTCTAATTATGAGATGAGGGTAACAAAATTATTCTTGAAGGAAGATATGGTTCTTAGCCTTTCAGAAGAGTCTCCCAGAATGTATTGATGTGTATCTTGACCTCTCCATTCTCTTAGTGTTCTTTGTTGTATAGGCTCATGTTGAGAGGGAAGAGCCTGCTCTATCCTAGCTTCAAAAGGACCTTCTTGATCTTGTAATTCTAAAGATATTATAGGAGTATATGGAGACTGCAATGTATTTTTAGGAGTCAAGGGATGCTCTTTATGATTTGAATCAACTGCTATTGTCGAGGTTAGTACTTCATCAAATACTACATGTATTGATTCTTCTATCTTCTTTTTTATTTTTTTGTAAACTCTCAATCCTTTACTAGCGGTACTGTAGCCCAAAAAGATAGCTTCATCTGATTTTGCACCAAACTTTCCAAGGTTGTCTTTTCCATTATTTAGAACGAAGCACTTATAACCAAATGCTCGAAAGTAAGCCACATTCAGTTTTCTTCCTTTCCATAACTCATAGGACATCTTTTTCAGAATAGGTCTTATAAGGCACTTGTTAAGTATGTAGCAAGCAGTTGACACGGCTTCAGCCCAGTAACTATGAGGTAAATCACTTTCACGTAGCATTATTTTGGCTATATCGACGAGAGTCCTATTTTTTCTCTCAATAAGTCCATTTTGCTAAGGAGTCCTTAGGCGTGAAAAATTGTGAGTTATATCATTTTCGTTATAGAAATTTTCAAATTTTTTGTTATCAAATTCTTATCAATGATCGCTCCAAATTGATGTAATGCAGTACCATTTTTCAGTCTAAAGTTTTTTGCAAAATTGTCAAAAACTTCAAAAGAATCATCCTTATTTGATAGAAAGTAAACCCATGTAAATCTAGAATAATCATCTATTATAACAAAACCATATTGTTTACCTCCAAAGATTTGAGTCCTAGTAGGACCAAATAAATCCATGTTTACAAGTTCAAGCAGCTGGTTAGTAGACACAATATTTTTAGGAGGAAAGCTACTTTTGATTTGTTTTCCTTATAAACAAGCTTCACAAACTTGGTGACTCTCAAACTTCAAGTTTGGTAGTCCTCTCACTAACTCATTTTTAGACAACTTTGATAAGATGCTCATGTTAACATGTCCAAATCTTCTATTCCAGATAAAAGAATCATTTTCTATTGAAACAAAACATTTGACATTTTTTGAAGACATATCTTCTAGTTGAACATAGTATATGTTTTGATTTCTAAGACCAACAAATACAATATTATCATTAAGATTATCAATTATTTCACAATGTGATGTATAGAAAATAACTTTATAACCCTTGTCACGTAATTGAATTGCATTCAACAAGTTATGTTTTAATCCATCAACATAAAGAACACTATCAATAGAAGCAGAATTAGAGTCACTAATTTTACCAATTCTAGTGACTTTTGCCTTGTTTTTATCTGCAAAGACAACATTACCTCCATCTTTTCTTTCAATATATTTGAAATGTATATTTCACCTATCATGTGTCTCAAACAATCTCTATCAACTATCCATTGATTTTTTGTTATCTTTTTTCTGAAGCATATCTGCATAATATATTATCTTATTTTAGGTACCTAAATTTTTATGGGTCCTTTCAGGTTAGTAATTTGACCTTTCAATCTCCAAACATACATCTGAGATAATTTCTTCATTTTTTGAAAGTTACAGGAATGACTAATATGATCATGTCTACCACAGAAATTGCACAAAATAGATGAATGAGAGTTACCATAATTTTTTTCCATTTATTAGGTTCCTATTGTTTTTGCTATAGCTACTTTTGGATTTAACAAAGAAGTTTCTTGTATGGCCTAATATTATTATTTTCATTATATCCTATTCCAGCCTTATTGAACACAACTTTACCATTTTTAAGTAATGCATCAAGATTGTTCCTTCCATTAACAAAATTGACAAGATTTTTTCTAGAGTAGCAACTTTTTCTTCTAACTGGTTTACCTTAACAGAATCATTTTCAAGTAATGCATTCATTAACTGACTTAACTTTTGCTCCAAGAATTCCTTTTCAGAGACTTTTTTATTGTTGTCATTTTCAAGAGACATAATTCTAGACAATAAGTTCTTATTCTTAGATTCCAGTGATTCAATCTTATTCGTCAATGAGACATCATTATTTTTTGACTTCTCAACCTTTTGTTAATTTTTTGTATTGATCATATAAATCACGGTGTGCATCTCTTAATTCATCAATTTCAGTATCAGATTTAGAATAATATACCTCATTGTCTCATGATTCAACCATAAAGTAAACATTGCTGACTTCTTCAGGCTCTTCTTCTTCAAAGTTTTCAAAATCCTAATTTGACTAGGCTACAGTCATAGCTTGCTTTCTAAGTTTTCTATTTTCTGTTTTATTTTTTGAAGAAGAAGACATTTTGGTTTTGTGTGTCCAAGTTTCTTGCAATGATAGCATATGATTTTATTGTTTTATGTATTGCTATTACTCCTGCTCCTTTTTGATAGGAACATGTTATTTCTAGTTTTCTTATTTCCTTCTCTTTTCTTCATGAGCTTCTTTTTATAGAAGCGAGCATATTTTTTGACCATGAAATTAAATTTGTCATCTCCATCTATTTGCAATTCAGTTTCGCTTTCATTTCTGTTTGATTCATCAACTTTTTTTATGCCATTCCTTTTTTGTATTCAGATCCTTCATCTTGCCTAAATTCGACTTCATGGATCATTAAGTTTCCTTTTAAATAGTCTAGTGAGATAGTGTCGAGATCCTTTGTAGTCTCTAGAGTTGTCACTTTAAGTCTCCATTCCTTTGGTAGTGATCTTAGAATCTTTTTCACAAGCTCATTATTGGGATATATATTACCCAAGCTCTTCAAGGCAGTGCTGATGTTGTTGAAACGTCCAAAGAATTCGTCTATTATTTCTCCCTATTACATGCAAATAGTTTCGTATTGACGCACTAAAAGATTTATTCCATGTTTCTTTACCTCGTTCGTTCGTTCAAAGGTGACTTATAGTTTGTCCCATATTTCCTTTGTTGTAGAACAGTAAGATATCTTTTTTGTACTCTTCTAGAGATAGTGTACAAATCAGATAATGTCTTGCTTTGGCATTCAACTGTGTGTTTCTTTTATCAGCATCAGTCCATACTTCTACGTCATCAGTAGCAGGAGGTGTGGCTCCAACTTTGATAGCTTGTTAGATTTTGATATCTACAGATTGAAGAAAAACGGGCATTCTCTCTTGCCAGTAAGAATAGATATTTCCATCAAAATAAGGAGGCTTTCAGACGGATTGTCCTTCAATGCTTCTTAAATTGTTTTTTATGATCTATCACGTGCTGTAAAACATAATAAATGTGAAACCTCGCTCTGATACCAAATGATAAATCAAACATATGCAAAGGGGGGGTTAATTGTGTGTAAAATTTTACAAGGTACTTTCAAATTGATAATATCCTCCTAAACAAAATAAGTCTATAAATCAACTTTCGAAAAGATCTTGCTAACATTGAAAATGAAAGAATCCTATTAATTATTTAAAAACAAAATGAGCCTGTCAATCGAAAGGAACCCGCTAAGGCTCAAAAAGAAAGGAACCTCTTACGATAAAAATAGAAGGAGCCTATTGTAAAACCAAAGGAGCCTCTTGAAAACACAAACTTATAATGCGAAAATTTAAAAGTTAGGAAGAGAGAAAGAATGACATAGTCGATTTATATTGGTTTGGCTTATAATGAAGCCTACGTCTAGTCCCTAACTATTCAACTTGAGTATTTCACTATAAAATCCAAGTAGTAAATTTTTACGAGCCTCTCCAAGCTCACAAGTATATATTTTTCAAGGTTCCTCAACCTTTCACACTCGTAGTGTTTAACAAACCTTTATAAGCTCTCAACAAGAAATGTATAAATGATTTAACAGTCTCTCTCAATAGAGTGATTTTATTTTCTAAGGCATAAGGAGTTTGATATGAATTTCAACAATATTGATGCTGCTGAAGTATTTCATAAGTCTGTGTGCTTCACAAATGCAGTTGCTCTTCCTTAAGTAGACATTTTCTTCAACTAGCCATTGCTTAATCTTTGATATAATCTCTACTGAAATCTTAGATATTCAAACGTTAAGATAAATGTTCTGTCAGAACTTTCGAAGTTAATTATTCGAATTAGTAAGATCCTTTTAGATGTTATGGATCTAATTCTAATTAGGTAAGTTCATAAAGATGGGTCCTGTAAGAAAGAAAGCAATCATCCTAAGATTTTATTTCCTTTTAAGAATTATATCATTGCCTATATGAGAAAATAAATCCAATTTGAATTTTGAAATATTATAAAGTTATCATCAAAAACATTAAAAATAAACCTTGAGCTATCACTTTCCATTTTCATTAAAAGATACAAGAAAGAATTGACTGTATTACTTACCTTTTAGGAGTATTGGCACATAAAATGAGAAGAAAAGGTTTCTTTTAAAGAATTTTTTTCTGACTTTAAGGACAGTTAAAATTTGGAAGGAAATTTTTTGTGTAAGTCAACATAATGAAGAGTCTTTTTATAAATATTGGGAACGTTTCAAGATGCTATGTGCTAGCTATCCCCATCATCAAATCAATGAACAATTACTTAACCAATATTTCTATGAAGGTTTTTACACACATATAGGAGTATTAGTAATGTTTCTAGTGGAGGAACATTGGTGGATAAAAGGTTTGAGGTTACCATAAACTTGATTATGAATATGAAGACCAACTCTCAACAAATTGCCACTAACGTCGACCCACTATCTAAGCATGTTAATAAGGTAAATATTTCGTCTCTTGAATAATAAATTGCTAATATAACTTCCCTTGTTCATTAAATGACTACAAGTAACATGCAACATTAAAGGCTTACAAAATTTGGTTGGTAATGAAGCATCCAATCAATATATGCCTAACTCTTCAAGAGGATATTATTGAGAAAGAATATAGAAAGTACATTTTTAAGTTAAACAGAAAATAATTTATGACCATTATTTGAACATGTATAACCACAATGGAGGAATCACCTTAAGTTTATTTGTATGAATCCACAAGTAAATTAATCTATGATCTAAAATTGCCCAAATTTCTAACAATGCAAGCATCCATACCCTTTTAAGTAATAAATAAGCCAAACTGTGCATTTAGAAAATATTTTTGAGTTTCTTGCTATTAATACTTTGCAATTTCAATATGAAATAAAACAATTGCACTAAGAGGTGAGAGTTCATATTTAAATTTTGGAGAACTAGATGGGCTATACAACAAGCACAATTAATTAATTAGAGACAAAAAAGTTTAGGGAAATTACTTTCACAAGCAATTGTAAATCTAAAAGAAAATGCAAATGCAATCATTTTGAGGAGTGGTAAAGGGGTTGTGATTAGTAAAGATGCCTCCTACATTGTTGATGCCTCTTACATTTTCAAAGCAAGAAAAGGGGCAAAATGTCAATACATATAAAAAGGTTCCTAGTAATGATGATAGGAACACTACCACTAATGACCAGGTTCCTAAAAATAAGTTACCTCCTCTTTCTAAATTATAAATCAACACCTCATTTTCCTTAGGCTTTAGCAAAATCTAGTAAATATTAGTAAAATCAAGATTTATATGAGAATTTATGTTGATGCAATGTAACTATTCTTCTTTTTAATTATAATTAATAAGTGCCTAGTCACACTAACATTTTGAAAGAATTATGTAAAAAGGAACTAAAAATTTAAAGGACGTAAGGAAGTAAGATTTGTTAAGAATGTCTTTAAAATTATTCAAAAAAAATCTTCCTTCAAAGTGTAAAAATTTAGGCAAATTTACCATTCCTTGTACAATAGGTAACAACAAAATTGAAAAGACCGTGTTGAATTTAGGATTATCTATAATGTCATGCTATATTCTACATATACTTTTTTAAAAATTAGACTTTTAAATAAAACTAGTGTTATGATTAACTAACTGATAGATCTAATACCTACCTTAAGGGTAAAGTCAAAGATGTTCTTATGTAAGTAAATGATCTAGTTTTTATTAGATGTACTTAGTATGGAGAATGATGATCAAACATCCCTTATATATTATGAAGATCATTCTTAAAAACATCTAAGTCTTAGATAATTGTTTGTAGTGGCATACTTACCATGAAATTTAAAGGTGTTATTATTAAGTTTATTATTTATGGTACTATGAAATATCACGATGATGATAATCTTATTTATTCAATTGATATTATTGATTATTTAGTATAAGAATATTTGAACTTGAAGGAGAAGAAATGTTTGAAGTTCCCATTTTTGAGCATATTGAGAAAGAGAATGAGGAATTTACATTAAGTACCAATTTATAAGATATTGTTGCAATACGTAATAATTCTCTAAATTTACAACAATCAAGTAACGTTTCTTGCATTTCATTACCAGTTTCTAATCCCTCTATTTTGTAGGTAGCCATTCTAGATTTAAAGCCTCTCTCTAGTTATCTTAAATGTGTATTCTTTAGGGATAGAGAAATATGACCGCTGATCATCTCTAGTAAGCTTAACACACTATAAAAGGAAAAGCTTGTGCAAGTATTTAAAGAGTATAAGACCACTATTGATTGGACAATTGTGGGTATTAATGGAATTGTCCTATCTACATATATGTATCATATCCAACACAAAGAGGAGGGCAAACCTATCCATCAATTGCAACAAAGATTAAAACCACCTATGATGGATGTAGTAAAGAAATAAATCCTAAAACTTCTTGAATTTAAAGTGATTTATCCTATTTCTGGTAGCATTTAGATTAGCCTAGTCCAAGTGGTTCCTAAGAAGAGTGGGATAACATTTTTGAAGAATTAGAATAATGCACTAAGGCTTAATTGTATTTAAAATTAGTGATGGGTATGTGCATAAATTGTAAAAAAATAATTATTATGACTTGTAAAGACCACTTCCCTTTACTTTTTACTAATCCAATGCTTGAAAGGTTAATGGTAATGGTTATTATTATTTCTTAATGATTATTTATGGAATTTTTCTTATTTTAATTGCTCTAAAGGATTAATAAAAGGCAAACATTACATGTTTAGTTGAATCTTTTGTATATCCTTGCATATTATTTAGTCTTTACAACGTTATAGCTACTTTCCAACGACATATGATTAGCATTTTTTAGAATATATTAAGCATATCATGTAAATCTTTATACATGGTTTGATAATTTATAGAGAATCATTTGATAATTATTTGCATAACCTTACATTTATTCTGCAAAGTTTCATAGAAACTAACCTTGTGTTAAACTCTAAAAATATCATTTTATGGTTGAAAAAGGTATAATCTTAGATTATGTTATTTCATTTAGTGGAATTGAGGTAAATCAATCTAAGGTTGATATCATCAAATCCTTACCTTATCCCGTAAGTATATAAGTAGTTCATTCTTTTCTTAAACATATAGAATTTTATTGAAGATTCATAAAAGAATTCTCCAAAGTAGATCAAATATTTCTCTAAAATAACATTACCCCTAGGTAAGTTACTGAAAAGGGATGTGGCATTTAATTTTGATAAGGTGTGTAAAAAGGTGTTTGATGAGCTAAAAGAATAGATGAATTATGCCCCAGTTACCTAACCCTTAATTATAACATTCATTTCAAGATAACATATTATGAAAATGATTATGCAGAGAGCGCTACTATAGGTCAAAGTATTAGAAACGCATCTCATCCCATTTATTGTTCTTTAGTGAATTTAAATGATAACTAGAGAAATTATTCCACTACTGAAAAACAAATTTATGTTATTATTTTTACTTTATAAAAGTTTCATTCTTATTTGCTTAATAATGAAGTCATTTTTTAATATGATCATAAGACTCTTTGTTATTTAATGAATGAGAAAAAGGCAAAACCAAGATTAAGATTATGGGTACTTCTCTTCAGTGAATCTTATTTATAGATAAAAGAAAAATGTGGGATAAAAAATTATGTAACAGATCTTTTGAATTGTCTAGCCCATGTAGAGGATGAACTTCATCTATAAGATACATTTCTTGATGAGCAATTATTCATTACAAATGTGACATTTCTATGGTATGTAAACTTCTTTAATTATTTGTTCCCTAACATATTACATCCTAGTTTTTTAAAGGCTCAAAGAGACAAGATCAAAAGTGATGTCAAGTATTATGTATAGGATTATGTATAGGATAACCCATACTTAGGGAAGAGATGTGCAGATTAAGTGATCAAAATGTTCATTCCTAAAATGAAATTACTTCTATTCTCATCTTTTTCCGTTCTTATATTTTTTGAGATCATTTTGGAGTTAAAAGGACAATGAGGAAATTGTTAGAATATGTTTTTTTATTTTGAGATTCATATTCCTTTTATAATTCATATGATAATTGTCAAAATACATGCAATATCTCTCAAAGAAATGAGATACTATAAATCCCCATACTATTTTGAAAAATTTTGGAAGGACAAGGAGTATCTTTCAAAGGGATGAGATACAATAAATGCCCGTACTATTTTGCACAATTTTTGACATTTGAGGCTTCTATTTCATGAGACTATCTCCTATATCCTTTGTTTAAACTTATATTTTGTTAGGTTTTGATTATGTCTCGAAATAGATGGAAGCTAAAGTCATAAGGACTAATGATTCTAAAATTGTTAAATTTTTATAAAGTCTAACATCTTTTCCATGTTTGGAATTCCAAAAGCTCTAATAAGTGATTTAGGTATCCATTATTGATAAATTATCATATGACTTACAAGTAATGATACAGGTACTAATAGTACCAACTGGAACATACTGTATTGGGCAAAAAATGGTATGATACCATAATATTTATTATTAACAGTTAGTACCAGTCGGTATCGAAATACCGGCAAAATATGGGACTAAATTGCAATTTTATAAAAATTTAAAGGCTTAATTAAAATTTTAGAAAATTTTAACCTTAACAATTAAACCAACCCACTTGATCCCCCTCCCCAGTTCCTGCCACGCCACCTACTACCACCAACTATAACCTCTCTTATTGTCTCACACCTTACCATGCTCTCCTTACACCTTGCAATCCCCGTCACCTTTGCATCGTCGCACCACTACACTAGTCAGGTGACCACACCCATTATGCCAGCCCACACAATCGTACTAGTCCATAGTCCCATACCTATCGTATTAGTCAGACCGCTTCCATATTAGTCAAACCGCTACTGAACCAGCACCTGTACCCAGATAGCTAGACTCAATCATACCCACACCCTAATGACCAGACCTAGTCACACTTCTAGCTAACTCACACCTGCACTCGCACACCTGCTGACTAACACCCACATCTGCTAAACTGCACCCATACTTGCTGACCTGTACCATTGGTCCACCACATCACTTTCCACGACTCCACAAAATCTAATCACTCCAGTCCACAGGCACTCATACAGACCCACAGACCCGACTTGTACCAATCTAGGGATTCAGCTCAATGAAGGTTGCAAAAAATTGCAACATATTTTTTGGAATTGTGGTTTGTGGAATTATGGAAATTGATATTGAAATATTGAATTGTGTTAATTGTTGGTTTGAATATTGAATTGTGTATTTTTGTTCTACTGAATATTGATATAGATAAATGAATATTGAATTGTGAATTTATGATGAATTATGTATTTATGTTTTGTGATTTTTTATTGTGTAGTAATTTTGTATGTTGAATTATTGGTTCTTGGTTCTTGGTGAATTGTGACGGATTAAATTGAATTGTGAAGTGTAATCATATATGTTGCCTCTTAACTGTGGAGTTCATTTGAGTAAAAAACTAAGAATGTTGATTAAATTGGAATGAAAGGTTGTTAATTTAAAGTTGGAAATTAGGATTTCAGTAATAATATTGATTAAAATTAGTTAAGAAAACAAAATACTGATAGTCAATATGAATTGAATTGTATAAGAAAACAAAATATATTAGTTTATAGTTAAATTATGTGATTACATAAAACAGGTAGTAAACTTATAGTTATGAGTTATGGTAGAAATTAAATAGGTTATAGTTATGAGTTTTGTCTTTAATTTATGGTTGAATGATGTAATCATACAAAATGAATTATATAAAATGTATAAGTGTATTGTGTAATTGTGAATGTTGAATACTTGAATTCTTAGTTTTTGACTTATTGGTGAATTGTGTTTAGATGAAATTGAATTGTATAGTGTATGTTAACTCTTGATTGTGGAGTTAACTTGAGTAAGAAACTAAGAATAATGATTAAAATTAGTGGATGAAAGATTGTTAAATTGAAGTTGGGAATTAGGGTTTTAGTAACAATGTTGGCTAAAGTTAGTTAAGAAAACAAAATAAAGATAAGCATTACAAATATAAGTAAACAAAATAAATTAGTTTATGGTTATATGATTACAGAAAATAGGTGGTAAATTTATAGTTGTGAGTTATGGTTGAAGGTGAATAGATTATAGTCGTAAGTGTATTTCTTTGGTTTATAGTTGAATGATGTAATCAAACAAAATTAGTTATATAAGATGTATATGCTTTTGTGTTAGTTTTGACTTTTGAATTAAACAATACATATTTTATAATAGTATTTAATAATGAAATTAGGTGTTCTTTATTTTGATATGAAGTTATTAATTTAATTTTGATATATGTCTTTATTTATTTTACAAATAAATGAAAGGAAGTCAAATACTTTTGATAATTCAATCGCTTCAGGTATAGAAAGATTTGATGATCTAGCTTATGCTCATGCTAGATTGGTTCCTAGAATGAAGAAGCATACTATTTGTTTATATTGTAACAAGCATCTGAAAGGTGGGGGAAATCAAATTAAAGACACATTTAGTTAGGATCAAAGGTGGTGTGGAGCCTTATAAGAAAGTGAGTCATGATGTTAAATGACAAATGAAGATGTTGCTTACAGATTATTACCATGAGAAAGATAGAAGGAAAATATTGAACTACGAAATTGGTAGTGAAAGTTCTTTTGCCGATGTTCAAGATGATAGTGGGGATGTTAAATATGGTAATATTCCTACCCAGTAAGAAGGAACAACTCTTAGAGCTTAGCCTTCAATCCATAATGCCTTACAATCTAGAGAAGCATCTTATAAAGTAGACATGACAATGGCTAGATGGTGGTATGATTCAGGTATAGCATTCAATGTTGCCCAATCTTATTATTATCAGTTTATATTGGATGCTATAACCTTCTATAGTTTAGGATTCAAAACTCCTTCAATTGATGAATACAAAGGTAAAATTTTGAGCAGCTCTATTTATGAAATTAAAAGTTATTGGGATGAAAGAAAATTTACTTGGGCTACTTATGGGTGTTCAATCATGTGCGATGGATAGAAAATAGAAGACATGAACCTATTATTAATTTTTATTTATTCTACAAATTAGACAATATTTTTGAAGTCTATTGAACCATCTGGCCTTGTTAGGAGTGTTGATACTCTATTTGAAATATTTGATGGAGTTATGAATAAAGTTGGGCTAGAAAATATTGTTCAGTTCATTACTGACAATGATTACGGTTATAAAGCAGTTAGAAGAATATTGCAAGGCAAGTATAATTCCTTTTTTGAACTCCTTGTGTTGCACATTGCATTGACTTGATATTGGAATATATAGGGAATGCTAGGTATTTTCCTATTATTGATAAGACTATGCAGAAAAAAAAAAGGTGACCAAGTTCAACTACAATTGCGTATGGGTTTTGAATTTAATGAGAAAGGATTTCACCAATGGTAGAAATTTTGTATCATCATGCTATTACAAGATTTGCAACTAATTTGTTATCACTTCGATGTTTTATTATGGTGAAGAAAAATTTAAGATAAATGTTTCCAAGTGATAAGTGGGCTACATCTTAGCATGCTAGGTCTAATATTGGATTGGAGGTTTCTAGAATTATACTCGAAGATAATGAAATTTGGTCCCAATGTCAATTTGTCATCTGAGTTTATGAGCCTTTGCTGAGGGTAATTCATATGGCTGATAGTGATGCGAAGGCAACAATAGTTATTTTTATAAGGCCATGGAGAGGGAAAAGGAAAAAATTAAGGCCAATTTGAAAATTAGGCCTTCTTTGTGCATACCTTGTCTTACAGTCATCAATAAGAAATGGGAAAGGAAACTTTACTCTCCATCATTTGCAACTGGGGTATTTTGAATCCTAGTGTCTATTTTAGACCAAGTTTTATAAAGAAAGCTGAAGTTAATGGTGGAATGTTGTTAACTATTATAACAATTGTTGCTCGTGAAATGATGCAAGATCTCCCAAGCTTATAAATGGAGATTTATAAGGATGCTTCTGGTGATTTTAGGATGACAATTGCTATTTGTCAAATAAACAAGTTTAATCCAAGTATATTTTTTTCATTTTTGTTACTTGTTGAAAAATAATCATCTTTTTATTTTATTTGTAATGTTATTTTTGTTATCTCAGGACTTATAATTGCTTGGTGGAACAAATTTAGAAGTAGTGTTCCAAAATTGCAAAGTTTTTAATTTGAATTCTAAGTCAATGTATGAGTGCAATAGGGTGTGAAAGGAATTAGAGCACATTTGAATTCATTAGTTTCAAGAAAAGGAATAAATTGGAATACAAAAGATTGAATAACTTGGTCTTTGTTCAATATAATTTAAAGCTTCAACAAAGGTATGTTATTATCATTATTAAGTTGGATATAATTTCTTGTTATTTCTTAATAATTTAATTTTAATGTTTACTAGGACCCCTAATAGAACAAATAGTTCTGTAGATCTAATTTGCTTTGATTATATCAATTTTTTAGCGAATTAGGTTTTTGAGGAACCAGGTTTAATAGATGAGAGTGACTTAGAAGATAATCTTAGAAGGGAAAGTATTGACATATCATTTGGTAATAAATTTGAATAATGGTGATGATGAGTCTACTCTTACTTCTTCCTATGTTTTTTACCATAAGAGTCTGCACGTTGTCGACACTAGTCTCCTTCCTCCTATTCTCTTTACTGAGCATGCTCTCTTTGATCACGTCCAAAGAAAGTACATCATCTAAAATGGAGTTGCTAATAATCACAACCAAAGTTTTCCAATTATTTGGAAAATAACTCAACAAGAACAAAACTTGTAATTTATGATCAAAGACTATCTTCATTGTAGTCAACTTGTTGATGATGTCCTTAAAATTGCTAAGATGCTTCGACACTGATTTCTTAGCCTTCAACTTTAGGTTCACAAGCCCTTTAATCAAGGAGGTATTGTTATGAGCAATCTTCTACTCATAGGGATCCTCTAACTTCTTCAACAACTCAAAAGGATCTGTCATTTAGGATACACGGTTGAACATGCTAATATTAATCCACCATCTAATAGTTCCTAAAGTCTTCTACTTTATCTTCTCCCACTTTTCGTCTGTTATCTTCTTCAGCTTAGACAAGACATCGTCTTTTATAGTTCTATTTATATCAATTGGATCATATGAATCCTTGCAATATAGGAAATATTCCATCATAGGTCTCTAAATTGAGTAGTTAGTCGACGTCAACTTCATCATAAAACTATTGCCTCTCTCCATACCTAAGGCACTGATACCACTTATTTAGGCTCCAAGCAATAACGCTTGCAAGATCTTTAAGTTCACTCAACTAATAGCAAACTACTCAAATGATATAGATGATAACAAGAAAAATTGGACTCGGGATTTTAATCTAAAAAGCCCTCCAGTATAATGGTAAAAACTACGGGACAAATCAATGATAAAACCTACTAAATCAAATAGAAGGATACAAATGATAAAAGTTTCTAACTCTCTCACTCAAGAACATCTCACAAGACTACTACAGTTAATCTAGCCCTTTTAACTTTCTCTATAACTCTCTCAAAAAGCTTTTGCTAATAGCCTCTTAAATTGAGTACAAATTGATCCACACATACACAAACTCATACACGTATACCATTATTACTTCTAAACAAATTATAGAAATTAAACCTTAACAAAATTGTAATTGATGAAAGCTATTTGGACTCTAAACTTTTTCTATCATCGTGTGTTTATGTCTCATACAACTTCTTTCTCTCAACTTATCTTTAAATCTCAAAAGGATAAGATTTTATACTCACACAATCACCCATAACTTCATTTCTTTTAATTCATAAAGACATTTAACACTTTTGAAGTCTAGATTTAGTGGGGTTAAACAAATAAATGTCCATAGAATGAGGCTGGACCCACAATAATAGTAGCTTCGTCACTTACCATCAATTCCCATACTGTAATGGTTGATATCTGGTATGACTATAGATACATTATTCACCCTTACAGGAGTTCTTTGCTAATAAGATGTTTATGATCCCTATCGATTTGAACAGAGAAATTGGACCACACCTGATCACGTGTCTGAAAGAAACTATAATTTGGGTAACAAATTTGCGAGGACTTTTGACCATGTTCATTATTTGTCATCTTTTTCCAGTTACCTGTAATATGATATCCTCCTAACTCACAGAAAAGCATAATAAGAAGTAACCGAATGACTTTCGGGAGGGCTTCAAGAACAGGAAGTGATGTCAACTCATGGTTTTTGGCGTAAGAGCTAAGGGTCTGCTGTGACGCTAACTTAGGTGAGTGTGTGAACTCCTCTACGAATAACTCATCTTTATTGAAAGATGGTAAAGAGATGGACGCAATCACAATGACAGAAAATAAATTCCTTCCCCAACTATCGCCCTTTTTCCGAGTTACTACCTTGCAGGGTCGTAGAAATCAGACCTTTTTTGGTACATTCCACGCAGATTATCACTTGCCAATGCATCAAAGCAACAGTGAGACACCTTTATATACAAAAATGAAGAAATTGGTTGCTCTACGATAGTTTGACTTAATGCTTGACAGTGATATCCATATTCCTTTCGAGATATGAATGGCTAGACTAGAGCATATTGAATAGTATTCGAGGTTTAGGTGCTCAAGCTTACAATTTTTTTTGGTGAGGGTCTACAAGACCGCAGTGCAAAATCAGAAACATAAATATATTAATTATAATTGTAAGACATAACTTGAATAATATTATAAATATTGTTAATCATAACATATGAGTGTAATATAAAAGTTCGAACTAAAAGGAATAAAGAAAATTATTAAAAATAAAAATAATACTCAATTAAAAGAAATATTTTTATAACATAAAATCATTTTGCTACTATAGAACATTTTAGAAACACTAAATGGTTATCTTTCATATATTATTAACCAATTTTAAGTACAAGGCAATTGCCATGGAGTACATGGCACTTCCTATTAGAATTACTGCCATACATAAAATAGACACCATTCGGATTTAGAAGATGGAAACAACAAGAAAGTCCCTTTAAAATGCGTATGTGATGGAGACGGTATTTCTTAATTCTTATCAAAGCGTAGGACAGTATATAATATGGATACAGAGAGTATCTTCAATATGCATATAAATGCAACAATGGACACAATATTTTTGTGTCGAGAATATAGGTTAACTTTCTTCTATTTAACTAAAAACGGCAAAACAAAAAGAACGGAGAGCGAGAGAAGTCTACTTAGCCTGTAACATTTGGCAGTGGTTAGTAGCATTAAGAAAGAGTATCGTCCATGATTATACATATGTACCAGAAAAACATGCACGCGTTAGATCCTTTGGTTTCAAAACACACTTCATATATACCGCAAGTGGTAAACCCAATGCAGAGTGTGCCATGAATACTCTAACGATGCCAAGAGAAAAACAAATTTTGCACTATTTAAAAAAGCTTTCCTCAATATTTTGATTTAACGTCAGTCATGCGTCTTATGTTTATTAGCTCAAGATTCATTATTAATGATTTTGATGATAACTCTATAATATTTCAAAATTCAAATTGAATTTATTGCCCTATATAGGAAACGATATAATTCTTAAAAAGAAATGATATCATAGGATAAATGCTTCCTTTCTTATATGAATCTTCTTAATGAACTTACCTGATTAGAAATGATTCCACAACATTTGGAAGGATCTTACTTCAACTACTCTGAAAATTTTGACAAAACTTTTCTCTTAACACCTGAATATTGGAAAATTCTAGCAGATATGATATTGAAGATTCATTAGATACAAAGTCAATAGAATTAAAATAAAACAACGACTAATTGAAGAAAACGTCTAATTAAGGAAGTGCCACTGCATTTGCGAAAGATGCACAGATTTGTGAAATACTCGAACAGCATCAATATTCTTGAAGGTTATATCTATATCAAACTCCTTGTGCCTTAAAAAATGAAATTACTCTATTGAGAGAGACTGTTAAACCCTTTATACATTTTTTGTTGAGAGTTTGTATAGGCTTGTTAAACACTACGAGTATAGAAGGTTGAAGAGCCTTTAAAAATATGTACTTGTGAACTTGGAGAGGCTCATGAAAACTTACTACTTGGAGTTTTATAGTAAAATACTCAAGTTGAATACTTGAGGACTAGACGTAGGCTTCGTTATAAACCGAAGTAGTATAAATTGACTGTGTTACTCTCTCTCTCTGTCTCTCTCTCTCTCTCTTAACTTTTAAATTTTTGTATTACAGTGTGTGCGTTTAATTTACAAGAGGCTCCTTCACATTTGGAATAGCCTTCTTCTGTTTTAATATTGCAAGAGGTTTCTTTCATTAACAGGATCATTTCACTTTTAACAGGCTCCTTTCATTTTTAAGGTTAATAGGCTCCTTTCGTTTTAAATGTTAACAGGCTCCTTTCGCTTTTTAAAAGCTAACAGGTCCCTTTCGTTTTTTAAAAGTTAACAAACTCCTTTCATTTTTAACAAGCTCCTTTCATTTTTTAAACGTTAACAGTAATAGGATCCTTCTATTTACAGACTTTTTTGTTGAAATTTAACAAGTTTTTATCGTTTACACGAATTGATAGTAATTTAAAAATTTTTAAGTCACACACAATTCATCCCCCTCTTGTGTTTGTTTGCTTTATTATTTGTTATCAGAGCCAGGTTTCACATTTATTGTGTTTTACAGCACATGATAGATCATGACAAACAATTTGAGAAGCCTTAAAGGACAATCCGTCTCAAAGCCCTCCTTATTTCAATGGAAACAACTATTCCTATTGGAAAGAGAGAATGACTATTTATCTTCAATTTGTGGATATTGAAATCTAGCAAACTATCAAAGTTGGAACAATACCTCCTGCCACTGACAACGTAGAAATGTGGACCGATGACGATAGAAGAATTGCACAACTGAATGCGAAAGCAAGACATTATCTTATTTGTGCACTATCTTCAGAAGAGTATGAAAAGATATCCTACTGTCCTACAATAAAGGAAATGTGGGACAATCTTCAAATTACTTTTGAAGGAACGAATGAGGTAAAGAAATATAGAATAAACCTTTTAGTGCATCAACACAAAACTATTTGCATAAAATAGGAAGAAACTATCGATCAATTCTTCGAACATTTTAACACTGTCATCACAGCCTTAAAGAACTTGGGAAAGATATATCCCAACGATGAGCTTGTAACAAAGATTCTAACGTCACTGCCAAAAGAATGGAGGACCTTCGGTGACAACTTTAGAAACTGCAAAGGATCTTGACACTATTTCACTTGACTAGTTAAGAGGAAGTTTGATGATCCATGAAGTCGAGCTTAGGTGAGATGAAGGATCTTCATACAGAAGAGGAATGATACTAAAAAAAGCTGATGAATTAAATCCATCAAACGGTGATGAAAACGACATTGAGTTGTAAATTGATGAAGATGATGAATTCAATTTCATGGTCATAAAATATGCACGCTTCTACAAAAAGAAGCTAATGAAGAAAAAAGAAGGAATCAAGAAAATTGGAAATAACATATTCCTATCTAAAGGTAGCAGCAACAGTAGCAATTATCAAAATAATCAAATCATACGTTATCACTGCAAGAAGCTGGACACATAAGACCAGAATGTCCTCTTCTTCAAAAAGATAAAATAAAAAACAGATAAAATAGAAAACAGAAAAACTCAAAAAGCAAGATATGATTGCAGCCTGGTCAGATGAGGAATTTGAAAACTTTGAAGAAGAGGAAGTGATCGTAGGTTTCCGATATGAAAAAGCTTTAATAATCAACCTCGATATTCCGCAAGCACACAGGTCGTTCATGTAGTACCTAAGGTGTCGATCTCATAAGGAGGGTTAATCTAATCCTAAAATCTAAGGTTGAACTCAATTCGCAATAATTCAAAAAGAACAAAACTTAATAAGCAAATATTTCAATTACACAATTAATTCCAATAATCAAATTTGAAAATAATAACAGGATAGCAGATGCAACACCCAATCACAGAACAACCCAAAATCTACCAATTGAGAGAAAGGGGATTTTTATCCAACTTTAATGAAAACCTAATTGATTATGAATTTATTGAATTATTGGTTCTAGACAGTCCTAGGGTTGATTACTCTCTCTTGAGTTATAATCATTAACCTTAATTTATAAACCCTAATTAGATTATGGGAATTGCAACCTATCGATTCACAATTTATCCAAAACCTAAATTAGATCTGAAATTTTCCAATAAACTACTAAAAACCTACGTAAGATCTCTCGTTACACAAATTTACCGGTTTGATTCAGTTCTTGATATATTAAATTACTTAACTCTCGTTAGCCCAATTTAATGATTTTTCAATCATTTCACCCTATCAGTTTGTTACTGAATTATGCAAGTGCAGAATTGAAATCACAAGAAATTCAATAAAAATGCAATCAATCAAATTTCATTAATATCAAAGATAAAATATCCCGAAGGTGAGTTTAGACAAATCCTCAACATTCAACGAATCTATCATCTATGGCTATCTCAATTTCTATAGAATCATAAAGAAAGAAAGAAAATCAGAAATAGACTCGGAATGGATGACGAAGGTAGCAATGGCGGGAAAACTCCTTTTCTGGAAAGTACTTCTTATAGGCTTCTTCTCCACGTCTCTCTTCCTTTGTTTCGTCCTCAATCTCTCGATAATGCTCTCTAGGGTTTCGGCATTGTGGCTAATGCCAAAGCTCCTTCTCTTCTGTTCTTCATGTTCTTTAAATACTTTCTGTGTCTTGAGCAGCCCTAAGGTTTTTCCAGGGTCCAAACGGTCTGAAAAATCTCCCGAAACTTAACTTTCTCTCTTGTTTGCATGTCTGCCCGATGCAAGCCACAATCGTGGCCTGCATAAAACCTTTCTATCATCGTGGCCTAAATGCCACGATCGTGGGCTATGGAAAAGTCTTTTGTCATAATCGTGTCCTTTAGGTCACGATCGTGGGCTGCCTCCTATGTTTCTGTCAACGATCGTGAGCCGTGGGTTCGGCCCGAAAGTCTTCAAAACTCCTCTGTTCTTTATTGTTGACCCTGAAATACTAACAAACACATCAAGATACCTCAAAAACATAATATTTAAGCTCAAAGACTTATACTAACCCATAAAAAAACTTAAACACACAAACTAACATAATTCTAACCTAAACACATACTAATCACTCAAATTAATACTTAATTCATAACAAATTAAGCTGTAAAACATGATGCAATTCATAACTATCAACATCCCCACACTTAAACGTTTGCTTGTCCTCAAGCAAACAAAAAAACAAACACATAACACATAATGCAATAATAGGGCAATGGCTTCAACTTCATGAAATAAATTTAATCTTAAACACAATCATTCAAGTTATATCAAATCATTAACATGCAAAATCTGTGTCTAGGGGCTTTGAACTAAATATACAAATTAATCAAGATCCAAATGTTAATTTATTCCCTTTTCAATTGCACACACACATTAATAATTCTTTGGTCATTCAGACTTTGTAACTGTTCCTAAGTATGTTTTCATGAAAACTTAGGCTATTATAAGTTCGATAGGGTTTTATTAGAAAACACTTATTTTATTTTATTTTATTTATTTATTAAACATAGCCTTAGTCTTTTTACGTGGAGAACAACATTGGTAATGAATGTCAATCCAATTACTTGACTAAGTTATGTTTTTATTAAGCTGCTAGGTTGGAACGTCATTACAACTTTTTGACGCGGAGGCACATATTTGTGATGCGTGTCGATCCGGTTACTCAGTTATATCATGTTCTCAACTAGCTACTAGCTCTTTTCATAACCCAAAGGTTAGTGGAATAGTTATTTATTTAACAAAACACTTTTTTTAATTTATTTGCTTACCTTGTTGTTTTAGCTATTAGTTGTCATGAAAAAAATACTAGTAAAGCTACTTAAGTTAAAAGGCCTCAAATTATGAATGAATGTGACAATTTAAAGAGTGAAAACTCATATTAAATCCCAATTAAGCTGTATATTTATCCAAAGACCCTAATTCACTATTTTTTGCGAGTTAATGATTCTTTACAACCTAATAGACTATGTTCAAAATTAAATTAATTTCAATCCATCTAAGCCATTGACACATTCAAACAATTCACAAAATGCAACATATAACTATCATACAATATGCAAAATCACATACAAAACAAAACACATAGCCCTCCCCACACTTGAACAACACATTGTCCTCAATGTGAGAAGGGAA
The DNA here is from genome assembly GCA_026874005.2 of Erythroxylum coriaceum. Classification (NCBI taxonomy): domain Eukaryota; kingdom Viridiplantae; phylum Streptophyta; class Magnoliopsida; order Malpighiales; family Erythroxylaceae; genus Erythroxylum; species Erythroxylum coriaceum. The sequence goes on from JANQAP020000014.1 coordinate 2,161,123, forward strand.
TAAACAAGCACATAAAAGAAAAGAAGAAACATAAATTAAAGTAAACAGAACATAAACAAATAAAAATAAAAATAAAAATGAAGACTAATTTGAAAAAGAAGAGTAAATGAGTTAGACAAAATCTTATGGAGATGGAGGTGGGGATGGTGTCGGAGGTGGCAGTTGAACGCCCTGAGCCTCAAAATATCGATGGATACGATGTATATCTCGGCTATGACGTCGTTGAGTGCGGGCCATCTCCCTCATCAATCTGGAGTTCTCCGCTAGTTAATCTGTAATCACTGCATTGTTTGTGGAGATTGTGTCCAGAGCTTTCTTCCATCCTGGTTCTTTTGTCTCTTCTTCTTCCTTGGACTCTTCAGTGGTTGAGTCCTTTTCTGCTCATCGAGGTGGTGCTAAACTCGAGATCGCCTAACTGGCCCTAATCTTAACATGTGTCTTTTGGCTAATATCCCTAAGTTCCATGTTGTGGACTTAAGGATTTCAGCCCTTTATAAATGGTGGTGGTTTAGGAAGTCAGTGAGATGAACAGTTAACCCACTACAATCTACGCCATAATATTCAGCAGTGGTAGAAACTAGGTACCCCATACCTAAATTTTTTCTCCTCTTACGCAGAGTCGCAACAATAGCGTTTAGCATATGTGTGGATGTGCACACTGGAATGCTATGGTCCATACACCACAATATAAAGAGTTCCTTTGTGGAACACTTGTTGGTTTTTGATTTATCAAAAACCAGCTAACACATGAATTTGTTCAGCAACAAGTGCTTGTGAAACCTTATTATATTGTTGTGGGCATTTTTTGTTTCAAATTTCTCCATCCCAGTGAGCTTGTTCCAATAGTGAGAAGGATAAAAATCATCATGTTGATTGATGATGAAGGATTCGAGGAACCTACACATATCACACATGATTTCTATGTTTAATTCATAAGCTCTTCCTTGCAACCTAAGCCACATTTCCTTGGGGCTCCTAGGTTCATAGGACAGGGAAGTGAAAATTTCCAAAGTGAGCTCCTGGTAGACAGGAAATTGGAAATGTATAAATTTGGCTCACTAGATTCGTTCAGCTAAAATCTCTACTCCATCGCACAATTCTAACCTATCGAGCGTTTCAAAATTAAAATATTTGGGAACTACTATTTGAGTAGCATTTAGGGATTGGAAACGAATACCTTCCTCCCCTGTGTAGATTGGAAAGGGCACTCTGAAGTTTGCTGCTCTATTTCTTGTCCCACATCCTAAAATTTGATTCCGTCATGATGATTACTCCCGTCTGGTTAATTGCTTAATGCACGACATATTTGCTTGTGAATAGGTAGAGTTTAGAAGAAATTTAGCAATTTGAAATTTTTGTATAGAGATGTGAGAGCGTTTGTAAGTTTCAATTCTAGAGAGATAATATAAAAGTGAAAGTGAAAGTGAATGAAAAAGTGAAGTTAAAAATGAATATATAGGTGGTTGGAGGGTAAAATGGTAAAATTTTCTTTAAAATTTGTGTGTTCCCCTTTTCTGCCCAGTCGCAGGCCACGATCGTGGCCTTCAGTTTTCCACCGATTGTTAATTTTTCTTCTTTTGTTCTTTTCACTTTCTTTTCAAATTCACTTCTTAATTCTTTTATGGCCCTTTCACCTCTCTTTTACTTGCTTGATCGATCATCCAATTTATATCAAAGTCTATTCCTTTTTGGTTTTATTTGGAAACAAAATAATCCTAACTACAGAATTCAAATTTTCTAGCAAAAATAATCAAAGGAAATAATTTTCATAGGTTGCCTCCCATGCAGCGCTTTTTTTAACGTCGGTATCTCGACGTTCTTTTTAAGCTCACAGTGGTTCAAATGAATGGTGCAATGGTATTGTTGTTACTAATTTTACAATTTGCACATGCGCTACCATACTATAGTTTCCACCTTCCTTATGAATCTCCTCTCCTCGTCTTCTTCTACGCGATCTTTTCTTTCTGAAAGCGTTCCCAGGATCCTTGATATCTTTCCATTCTCCTCGAGGTTCAGGTTCCTTGATATCCATTGGAGGTAAACGAGAACCGTAGTCTTTTTTTGATACCTTGAAGGTTAATTGCTCATTTCCTATTCTCAGAGTTAGTTCACCCCCATCAACATCAATGATTGAATGAGCAGTGGCCATGAATGGTCGTCCAAGAACTATAAGAGTCTCCACATCTTCTCCAATGTCTAGTATATAGAAGTCTGTAGGAAAGGTAAATTTATCAATTTGTACACGCACATCTTTAATGATCCCCTTCAATTAGTGAACTGTTATGTCGACAGTCTTCACTAACATCTTCGTGGGTACTAACTCTCTCAACCCTAATTTTAGACTAAAGGTATAGGGCATCATATTGAAACTCGCACCCAAATCCACGAATTCCCTGTCAATATTGACTCCATTTATACTGCAAGGCATGAAAAAATCCCTTAGATCCTCTTTCTTCTAAGCTATAGATAGGCTTTCTTCTTCTATGTGCTCTTTAACCTTCTTTTGGATAGGTTCCTTTAGGGTCAACCTCATTTGCAGTTGTTTCGTAATGTTCTCAACCCTATTTGATTCAACCTCCTTAGAATTCTTTGTTGCCCTACTTGATAGTTACTTCCGCTGAGCTATAATAAGGTATGGGAATTCAGATCGAGGTTCTCTAATTGGCTCAATTTCAAGCTCATGTTAAAGAACTCTATAATTGCATGTCCTTCTCCTTCATCTCCGTCTTCCTTCACGTGTTTAGGTTCCTTCTCCTAGGTCTGAACGATAGCCATAATCCTCTCTTTTGGGTTAGGCTCGGTGTTTCCTAGAAGGGTTCCTACATTCCAAGTAAACAATGCCTCCGCTAGTTAGCCTACTTGGACTTCCAGATTATGTATTGACCAGGTATGATTCTTTATTACTTGTTCGAATTTGCTTTCAAGCCTTCTGTGTGCGTCCTCCATGCCTCCAATTTTATCCAAAATCTTGTCCAACTTAGATTCCATCGAGCTTGGTTTATCTTTTTGGAAGCTTGCTTGTCCTTATGGCCTGAACTATCCTCCAGCATTATTTGTCCAAGAGAAATTAGGGTGATTTTTCCACCCAGGGTTGTAGGTGTTGGAGTAAGGATTGTTGCTCTCTCCTCGTCCATAGCTCCCATATAATTTACTTGCTCCGGATTATCTTCCTTCATCAAGTAACAGTCCACGATATCATAGTCCATCTATCCACAGAGTTCACACTCTAATTATACAGCCTTTACCTGGGCTGAGGATGAAGCCTTTATGCTATTGAGCTGTTGCATCAAATTGTCAAATTTTGCTTATATTTTAGTCATCTAATCAACAACCACAATTCCTTTTTTCTCTCAGAATGAAGTAGTCTGTCTACTCCGTTCGTTCATCCAGAGGCAGCTATTACTCACCATCTCCTCTATCAGCTCTTCCACTTCCTCAACTATCTTCCTCATTAGTGATCCTCCTGAAGCTGCATCAATCGTGCCTCTCGTCGGTGGGTTTACTCCATTGTAGAATGTTTACAATAAGAATTTCTTGGGTAAGTTGTGGTGTAGGCACTTCCTTTACAAATCCTTGTATCTCTCCCATACTTTATAGATCGATTCCCCATCACCTTGTTGGAAATTGGTAATTTCCTTGATGATCTTAGTGGTCTTGGTCAACAGGAAATACTTATCCAAGAAAGCACAAACTAGCTGATCCCAAGTCGTGACATTGGCTGGGCTAATGGAACGGTACTTAGCCTTTGCTCTATCTCTAAGATTAAAAGAGAAAAGCCTGATTCGGACTGCATCTTTCGACATCTGATGGTACCAAAAGGTATCACAGATTTCAAGAAAGTTCACTATATATGCATTTGGATCTTTGTTTGCCAATCATAAAACTGCGCAATCTGTTGAAGCATATTCAAGAGGGTTGCTTTAATCTCAAAGGAGGCTGCTTGAACGGGCGACCTAGCTACTCCTTGTTTAGCCGCATTGAAGCCTGGCCTTATGAAGTCCATCAGGGTCTGTTGTTGATGTCCTTGGTTCGCTCCGTAGTCCATTTTCTGCTGAAATTCTTCGGCCATTGTTGACTTCATGATTTCCTCTTCTTCTTCACGTCGAGCTTTCCTAATGGTTTGTTCTAGTCGAGTGATGTCTAAGTCTACTGTTTCAGCTGCATGACTCAAACCTCTCGTGACTCTTGTGTTCATGCAAGAGCACGATTTCTAAAATAAAAAGGAAAGAACGAAAACAAAATTTTAAAACTAAACTAAACACCTTAAACTATAGAACTAAACTAATTACCTTCCCGGCAACGGCGTCAAAAACTTGATTGCAGGTTTTCGATTTGAAAAAGTTTTAATAATTAACCTCGATATTTAACAAGCGCACGGGTCATTTGCATAGTACCTAAGATGTCGATCCCATGAGAAGGGTTAATCTAATCCTAAAATTTAAGGCTGAACTCAATTCATAATAATTCAAAAAGAACAAAACTAAATAACAAAATATTTCAATCACGCAATTAATTCCAATAATCAATTTCGAAAATAATAACAAGATAACATATGCAACACCTAATCACAAAACAACCTAAAAACTACCAATTGAGAGAAAGGAGATTTTTGTCCGACTTTAATGAAAACCTAATTGATTATAAATTTATTGAATTACCAGTTCTAGACAGTCCTAGGGTTGATTACTCTCTCTCTCGTGATAATCATTAACCCTAATTTATAAACCCTAATTAGATTATGGGAATTGTAACCTCTCGATTCACAATTTATCCAAAACCTAAATTAGATATGAAATTGTCCAATAAACTATCGAAAACCTATACAAGATATCTCGTTACACAAATTTATCGGTTTGATTCAATTCTTGATCTATCAAATTACCTAACTCTCATTAGCCCAATTTAATGATTTTTCACTCAGTTCACCCTCTCAGTTTGTTAACTAATTATGTAATTGCATAATTGAAATCATAAGAAATTCAATAAAAACGCAATCAATCAAATTTCACAAATATCAAAGACAAAATATCCCGAAGGTGAGTTTAGACAAATCCTCAACATTCAACAAATCTATCATCTATGGCTATCTCAATTTCTATATAATCATAAAGAATGAAATAAAACCATAAATAAGCTAGGAATGGATGACAGAGGTAGCAACGGCAGGAAACCTTCTGTTCTGAGAAGTACTTCACGTAGGCTTCTTCTGCACGTCTCTCTTCCTTCGTTTCTTCCTCAATCTCTCGATAAAGCCTTCTAGGGTTTTAGGAATGTGGCTAACGCCAAAGCTCCCTCTCTTCTGTTCTTTAAGTACTTTATGTGTCTTAAGCAACTCTAGGGCTTTTTCGAGGTCGAAACAGTCCGAAAAATCTATCAAAACATGATTTTTTTTCTCTTGTTTTCACGTCTGCCCAACGTAGGCCACGATCGTGGCCTTGCTTGCCACGATTGTGGCCTGCATAAAACCTTTTTGTCATGATCGTGGAATGCCTCAATCATGGGCCGTGGCAAAGTCTTCTGTCATGACCATGTCCCTTAGGCCACGATCGTGGGCTAGCTCCCATGTTTCTGTCACGATTGTGCCACGATCATGGGTCGTGATTTCAGCTTAAAAGTCTCCAAAACTCCTTCGTTCTTCATAGTTGAGCCTTAAACACTTTCAAACACATTAAGGTACCTCAAAAACATAATATTTAAGCTCAAAGACTTATACTAACCCATAAAAAACACTTAAACACACAAACTAA
>JANQAP020000014.1:2173624-2184017 GCA_026874005.2 Erythroxylum coriaceum
CAATCATTTTAGTGTGCAAGAATCAATATTCACATGTGTGTATGCTAACATTATGCATGAGCATGAAATGTATTTTTGTTTTCTACTTTCTCAGCAATTTTTTTTCATTTATTGTTTTTGCTTAACATGGGTAGTGGGATGTTACATTGCTAATGAAAAAGAACAACCAGTTGTATGTGCCAAGTTTTAATGCTTTGCAGAAGCAATTAATGAAGGAGACACATGATTCATAATGAGTTGGTCATCCCAAAGTCCAACGAAAGTTCTCTCCTTTCCCAATCTTATTATTTGCCAAAGATGGAGAATGACATTCAGGTATATGTCAAAACTTGTCTTATTTGTCAATTGGATAAACATAAAAGAAAGAAAGGGTCAGGTTTGTTGTAGCCCTTGCCTATTCTTGAAAAATCATAAATGTTAGTTTTGATGGGATTTATTGGTGGGTTCCCAAAGGTGGACAATATGGCTTCAATCATAGTGGTAATTGATAGGTTCTTCAAGTATGTGATCTTTATACCAACTCCAACTTCATGTCCCTCGAATGTTTCTATGTAGCTTTTTTACAAAAATGTGTTGAAGCACTTTGGAGTTATGGCTGACATTATAGATGACTGAGACGCTCGATTTACTAGTCAATTTTAGATGTCTCTCTTTAACACGATAGGGGTGTGAAATTTAGGTTTCAACAGCAAATCACCCATAAATAGATGGCCAAACGGAAAGGATCAATAACTTGTTGGAAGAATACTTACGACTTTATGTAAGTGCAATTCAACGAAATTGGCTAAATTTACTTGATACTATATAATTTTGTTATAACTTGCACAGATTCTCAGTAACAAAGAAAAATCCTTTCGAAATTGTTGTAAGACAATAACCACTTAACCTTTCTCAAAATAGCTCAACAAATGTTGGGAAAGTGTTTAGCTACTTATAGATTTACGAAGGAAAAACAAGGATTATTGTATGAAGCAAGAGATAGTCTTCTTAAAGCTTCGAAATGAATGAAGAAATATATGGATTCAAGAAAAAGATTACTTAATTTTGACATCGAGGATAAGGTACTACTCAAGCTTATTCCTCAAATTTAGAAGAAGATTAGTAGTAAGCAGGTGCATCGAAAAGTATGATGAGCTATTTGAGATCTTTAGAAAGGTGGAAAATGTAGCTTATCATCTCAAGTTACCCAAGCATTTAAAGATACATCATACTTTTCACGTAAGTTTCCTCAAATCATATCATGAGAATTCAATATATACTAAAAAGAGTTAAGTAAAAAAAGTTCCACCAGTTGTAAGGAAACAGTCTAACAATAAAATTAAGAAGATTTTGAATCATCGAATATTGGGGATGGAGTTCTTGATTTAGTGGAAAAATACACTAATCTCGAAGACACTTGGAAGAGAGACACTATATTGCGGCAGTTTGAAGACTAAGTAAATGACTACCTTCAATTTGTTTTGAAGAGGATGTCAGGTTCATCAGGTGGGGGTAGCTTATTAGCCCCTTAACATTACAGGACTCTTTTTTCTAACCATTAGTAAGCCTTAGCCAACGTCTAGCATGAATTAGGCATGCTAAAAGAACCAAGGCAACTTCACGAAATAAAATCAAGCATGGTCTAAGCTGTAGCTAGCTTTGATGGACTGTTAGGTGTTGATTGGCATGGCTAGGGTGAGTTAGACTTGCCTAAGACATCCTTAGTGGGAATAAGGATAACATGATGCTCAAATGATGAACTATGGATGAACGAACTAGACCATGGGTGTCTACTAGTTAGACCATACACGAATTGGCTCAGAAGTTAGCTAACCTTCACCTTTGAATGAAGATCATATGTGGCAAAGTTAGTGGGATGAATCATTAAAAAAGTGGGAGGACATGGCAAAGAACATGGATGAGGTATCTTGTAAGCATTTTACACATGTTACTTTTACTTAGAAGTGGGATAGTGGTAAGTTATGTAAACCACCCACTAAAGGAGTGCCTAAAATGGTTGGGGATGTCAACCACCAACTAAATTAGTAACTTAGTAGCCTTGAGAACACTTTCTTGTGTTCTTGCCCAACAAGTCTCCAAGAGCCTATAAATAGCTCATTTGAGCAAAGACTTCATTCATTAGAGAGAGTTGGAGCTTTTGTATCCTTTGTATCAATTGTGAGTAATACAAAGGTTGTAATTTTGCTGTAAAACTTTGTGCATCTTTTTCTTCTTATTACTGTCCTTTCTATTGTGTTGGTTTAGTGAATTTCATTATTTTACTTTTCCTTTATTGGAAACACCTTAAACATGAGAGATTTGGTAAGCTTGAGTTAAATTGCAAGAGTTATACGATCATACTTAGATTTTACCTCATTTTATGTGCGAACTTGGAGTTCCTTACAAAGTCTTTGTAACATATTGTATTATGCATTTTTAACTTTCTTGCCCTTAAAGAAAAGAAATAGACACAAGGAGGACAATTGATGAGAGCCTTGATGCCTGATGGTGGTATCTTTGAGATAACCAAGTTAAGCATGACTCATTATGGTTTACTTAGTATGCATGCTACTTATTGATGCAAAATTGTTATGAATTTTAGTGGAACAAATCAAGATTTCCAAAACGATATATATATATATATATATAGTTGTGTAGGATAACACAAATGTTAGAAGATAATAGTTGATTTTTACCTTCAATATGCCAGCTCTATTTACTTGACGTTTGAATAGAGATAGTGCCAAGATTGTAATGGAGCAACACAAGAATTGAAGCAAGGAAGATTTTGAATGCATTCACCACTGGAGCTCTACAAGTCTACCAATCAAAGATCAATTTGAAAGCATCTCAAGAAGGGCAAGTTTTATATGGTGATTGGCTATTTTTGATCTGCAATTGCATCAACAAAACCCAAGGCACTTGGTCTACCTTTGTCTTTTAGAACCACCATTGATGGTGGAGATATCAAACTGGTTTTGAGAAGAATACGCCATACGGGGTCATAGGCTAAGCTCCAACAGATAACTAATACCTGCAAAAAGTAGTAAATGAACAACCAAACAAAAAAAGAGCACATAGATGCTACATGCACCAAAAAATCAAACAACTACCAACTAAATCCAATAACATGACCTTAAGAGGATGTTCTTTAATCTTATGTTGAAGCTTCGTTCAATAAAATCAAAAGGCAACAAGATCTAAAATAAGCACACCACTAAGAATAATGGAGCATTACAACTATACTATTCATATTCTTGAAGAATTTGTACAAGAACCAATAAGTATAGGTATATTTGGTGTTCATGCCTGTGTTAAAGGGAGTAACTCCCAACTTCTTAAATACGACAAAGTAAAGCATTAGATAAGAGAAACATATAGAAGAACGACTTACTTGACAACATCATACTTAAGCCCGATGTATTTGTTACCATCTTTACCTGTAACATAGTTTCAATTCAAAAGGCACCCATTTATTAGTTTAGAGTGCACACCAAAAACCCTCCAAGTTAATCAATGAAATGTGTAAAAGCTTAGTTTTATCCATTTCTTTTCCGACATTTCAAAGGAAATATTTTTCAAAAAATATTTCAAAGGAAACCAAACAAAGAAAAATAAAAAGTAACAGTACCAGATAGAGGATTATAAAAGCCAACAACTTAAATGTGCTTTCCATCTCTCATAGTATGTGCTGTGTGAAAAGAATAAAGAATGCAAAAAAGAATGGAAATGGAAAAGGAAATCTTATGCAAAAGTGCAGGTAACAAATTTTTTATTATTCTTTCATTAAAAAGAACAGTAATACAGCTCTCCTCTATTTATATCTAACACACTTAGCTGAGTGGTCCCCCTCCAACAAGGCCATCTAATATTACTAATAACAATTGACATAATAAATAATAGAAAATAATCCACTGCATCCCATTTTTTTATAGCAAACCCCCCTCAAAATCCTTTGTCCTTAGGGGAAGAATGCTAGAAATCGATGAATCTCAGTAGCCCATTCCTAAATTGCATCATATAGATTAGAATGAGAGCACTGAATTAGTAACTAGGTTGCTTCTTGATTTCCTCTTTTCACCATTTTTTTATCCGAAATGGCCACTAGTTATAGAGCAGAAGTCTGAAAGTTTGAAAGTAGAAATGCAGCTAGAATTGAAGAAGAAGTCTGAAAGTTTCCTTGTGCCTTCTTGAGTTAAGAAACATGGAAGTTAGGTGAATAATAGCTATAGAAGAAAGGTTCAGTCTATAAGCCACAGAACCAATTTTATCAATAACCTTGTAAGGGCCATAGTATTTGGTTGCTAACTTATGAAAGGGCCTGTGATGCGCTGAATTTATCTATAAGGCTGTAGCTTGACCAACACCTAGTCTCCAATGGCAAAAGAATGTTCAATTATGGTTTTGTCTTTTTGCTAATTTATCCGCTTTTGTGCTCTAAAAAGACGATGCTTAATGACCTTGAGTAGCTTTTCCCTCTGTGTTAATAATGTATCCACACCTTAACTTATGAATCCTTAGGAAAATATGGCAAATGAATAGGAGGAGAATAACTATACAATGTTTCAAAAGGCGTTAGTTGAAGCTTCTAGAACTTCAGTCTTAAAATGAATAAATTATAGACTATGTTAAATATGTTAAAGCCTTAAAGAACATATAAGAATGGAATTCAAGTATAAGCTCGGAGATGGCTTTAACATTAGTTTTTTATTTGATAATTAAAATAACCGTAGGCCATTATATAGAGTCAATGAATTCTCTTTACTTAAAAAATTCACGAGGAAGCTACATTTAAAGAGATCTATAGAGATAATATATAGGGTTTAAATCAAGGTACTTAGTCAACATTATTAGAATTAGCACCTAATTTTAATCTTAATTTCAATAAAAAGGATTCTATTCGATGTTTGAGAAATTATTTAAGCCTATTCTCTAATAAATCTTATATAAAACTGATAAGACTCACTTCTCTAAAATTTCACTATCATAAATTGGTCAGGTATAAGTAGGTAATCTTATAGATTTCTTTGATCTTATAAATTGCCAATAAAAGGAGGCTTACCATAGTAGACAAATTATATGGTGGCCTCATGATCATTAATTATTATTCAATTTGCAAACAAGTACTTAAGTCCATTAATCACATGTTTTTCTAGTGCAACTTTTCTTTTCACTTATAAAAGGAGATACAAAATCTCTATAACCTCACATATCCAAGATATGAGTGGCCTGATACCATCTCTTAGAATAGTAAATGATGAGGGTGATGCAAAAGGGGTTTCTTTATATTTAAAATATCATTTGAAAGATTAGTTAATGCATTATGGAAAGAAAGACACAACATAATCTTTCAAGATATTATTAAGAATCAACAAATTATACAACAACAATAATAACAACAACAACATAGTAAAAATATCGCCGATACATGGGGTCTGAGGGATCCAGTAGTACACAGCCTTTCCCTTAACTAGTAGAGAGACCATTTCCAAAAGAATCAATAAATTTTATATAAGCTTAAATGTATGGTAATTGGTAGTATACCAAAATTCAGCCAAGGGTAACCATTTAACCCAAGAGGAGGGAATCTCTCCAACCGTACACCTTAGATAGGTCTCCAAACATTTATTGACAACTTCTGTTTGACCTTCTGTTTGAGGATGGTAAGTAGAAGAATGTAGCAATGAAACACCTTGTAACTTAAAGAATTCCTTCCAAAAAGTGTTGAGAAAGACAATGTCCTTATCACTGACTATAGAATGAGGGAGACCATGAAGTTTATAAACATGATCTAAAAAATTCTAAGCTACAATGACTGCTGGGAAGGGATGAGTTAACCCTATAAAATGAGCATACTTTGTTAATCTATCCACTACTACCATAATAGCATCTTTACATACTGATTTAGGAAATCCCTCCATAAAATCCATACTGATATCTGTAAAACACCAGTAGGGATTAGAAGAGGCTATAATAATCTAAGAGTAGCTATAGTTTCTATTTTACATGTTTGAAAAATAGGGCAAAGCTGAATGTACTCTCTCACTGATTTCCATATTCCCTTCCAATATAACATGGCTGAAATTCTCTTATAGGTCCCTTGCATCCTTGAGTGACTACCAACTGCTAATGAATGGTAGAGTTGTAGGATGTACTACTGTAACTCTTTGTCATTGCCCACAACTAACCTCCCTTTTCTTCTTAATTAGTCATCCATCCATGTATAGTGAGGATGACTAGATGGTTAGTGTAACAAATCTTTTATAATCTTCTGTACATTCAAATCTCCCTCCCAGGAAGCTTAAATTTTAGTCAATAAGTTAGAAGAAACCATAAACAATGCCGTATATTAAAGCTGTTGACCACTAATTTTAGACAATGCATCAACTACCAAATTATCTTTCCCTTGCTTATACTTGTTTTTATAATCATAACCAGCTAACTTAGCTAGCCAAGTAGATTGACTAGGTGTAGTAATCTTCTGTTCCAACAAATATTTTAGAATTTTATGATCAGTCTAAAGTATAAAATACCTGCCAGTTAGATAATGATGCCACTTCTTAACAGTAAAGAGAAATACATAAAACTCCCTATCATATACTAATGTTTTGATGAAATAGGGATAAGGACTTACTGATATAAGCAACATAATGTCCTCTCTGCATAAGAACAACTCCTATACCTATCCCTAAAGCATTAGTTTCCTCAACAAAGGCAGTAGAAAATTCATGTAATGATAACACTGGGGTTATTACCATAGTCTGCTTAAGCTAGTTGAATGTGAGATTTGCCTCTGATGACCACACAAACTCTACCTGCTTCTTCAATAAATTAGTGAGTGGTGTAGTAATTACTCCATACGCTTTTACAAACGTTCTATAATATCCAGTTAATCCCAGAAAACTCCTCAATTCCTTGGTCTTTGTAGGAACTGGCCACTATACTACAACTTCCACCTTCTTCTGATTAGTAAATACTCCTTCAGAAGTGCCCCAAATACTCTATCACTGCATCCTTAAACCTGCATTTTCTCCTCTTCGCTACTGGAAAGTTCTGTCTCATTAGTTGAAAAGTAATCCTCAAGTGTTCTACATGATCCTCAATTGTTCTACTATACACCAATATATCATCAAAGAAAACTAAAATTAATTTCCTTATATAGGGCCTGAAAACGTCATTCATAAGACTTTGGAATGTGGAGGGTGCATTTGTTAACGCAAATGGCATATCTACAAACTTTTAGTGGCCATCACGTGTCTTAAAAGTTGTTTTGTGGATATCAGACTCATACATCCTTATTTGATAGTATCTTGACCTAATATCAAATTTAGGGAACATTGCAGCACCATAAAGTTCATCTAATAATTCCTCAGTGACGGGAATTGGATACTTATCCTTGACAGTCAACTCATTCAATGCCCTATAATCTATGCCCATCCTCTATGTATTGTCCTTTTTCTTAACTAAAACCACAGGAGAGGCAAAAGGGCTTACGCTATGTGGAATAACTCCTAAAGCCAACAAGTCCTTAGTAATATGTTCTATAACATCTTTTTGTAAGTAAGAGTCCATATCTGTAGGGTCTCTTATCGATTAGATCAGCACCTTCCGATCTATGGGGAGGTAAACTGTGGGTTCTCAAAATAACTCCTCAAACTCAATCAATAAAGTTTGCATTATCTCTAGTAGCTGAGAGTCCTACAACTCCTCCTTCCTTGTAATTGGTTAATTGATAAGTTCACACCATATAAATTGTAGTTGATACAACTACATGAAGCCAAATGCATGGGGCTGGCCAATAATTTCTACAAATAGCCTTCAAACATGGTTGATAAAGTTTGTTTATTTCCCTATAGAGTTTACACGTTATCCCCCTATTTTAAACTCATCTTTAACTCACTAAAAATCTTATTTTATTCACCCAATGTAGTCAACCACTTAATGCCTAAAACCATGTCATAACAATCCATTGGAATAATAATATAACATCAACTGTAAACTTTGTTCCTTATATTTTCCATAGGAATTGTTTGCAAATACTGCTACTAGTGAGCTTACTTCCAGCTGCAGCTATCTTAATCACAGGGATGGGTTCTAATTGACACCTTAATGTTGTTGCATATCTCTCACTCATAAAGTTGTGAGTACTTCTAGAATCAATAAGAATACACAACCTCTTCTTTCCCGCTGAGCCATTAATGACCATGGTCTGAAAGTTAGGAATACCAGTGAGTGCATTTAATGAGATTTGATGGTCTGTAACCTCATCTAATTGCTCCACTGATTGCTCACCTATTGATACTTCATCTATCTCTTCTTCTTTTTATCTGATCCTTTATCTCTTGTACTACTATCAGGTAAGATTGCTTCCTCTTACATTTATGACCAAATGTATATCTTTCATCACACCATAAACAAAGGCCTTTAGCCCTTCTATCAACCATTTCCTTATTTGTAAGATTGAATTTAGTGGGTTTATTGGTAGTATTTCAGGTAGGTGGGTTAATATTTGTAATTTGGCTGGAAGTGTTTGGTTTATTAAAGTGGCTAATTGAATTAAAAAGGTTGGTTTTAAATGTTCGGTTTTGAATTGGATAGGTACTGGTTTTGTTTGGAAGGAAGCTAGGGTTGTATGAACTTTTATTTGTTGTTTGGCTAGCCAAGGTAGCTTCTTGTAATTTGGCAAAGGAATACACCTCCATGGACTTGGTGTCAAACATCCTTACTGGCATCTAGATCTCATCTTTCAACCCAACAAGGAAACAACTCACAACATAATTTTCACTTAAATCTACCTTGGTTAGTAGTAGATCAAAGCTATTAAGATACTCTTGTATTGACCCTAATTGTTTTAGATTTTTAAGCTCAACCATGGGATTTGAGGATACTTGATCATCGAACTAGCACTAAGAGCCTCCACATACTCTATCCAATTAGGTACTACTCTAGATATACTCTTTATGAACCCCTTATGCCATTGAATGACCTTCAAGCCAAAATGAATTGAAGCTAATCTTATTTTGCATTCATCAGGAGTAAAATTCATCTCAAAGAATTGTTTTGCCTTGTACACTCATTTAACTAAACTGATACCATCAAAATGGGGAAACTCTAATTTGGAAAATCGACTAGAGTTCATGTTACTTGTAGCTTGTGTCTTGCCTTGCTACCTGGATCTTGTTGTATGAAATTTATTGTTCTCTTAATTCGTAGTAGTTTTATTCCTAAAAGCCTCTATGAGAGCCATTGACTGACTTACTTGAAGAGCCAGGCTAGTTACAAGTCTGAGGATCGGTGCTCTGATACCAAATACTGTGTGAAAAGAATAAAGAATGTAGAAAAGAAATGGAAATGGAAATGGAAATCTGATCAAAAGTGCAAATAAGGATTTATTGTTATTCTTTCAATAAAAAGAAAAGTAATATAGCTATCCTCTATTTATATCTAACACACCAGCTAATATTACTAATAACAATTGACATAATAAATAATAGAAAATAATCCCGTACATCTCATTTCTTCGTAGCAGTGTAGCTATCGGTGACAATGATTTGTACCCAGGTCTAGCAAAACATATCTTCAATGCCATTTTGCTTTGATTTCTCTATTCACAAGTCAAGACCGCATATTTTAGGTTCAAGAAATAAGTTTTATAGAACAAAAGACACAGAAATAGAAAGTTCACTACATGGGTTAAGATAAGACAGAGACGTTGATAAGATAACTATTTTTTTTTAATACATAGGAAAGAAAACTGAAAAAAAACGTTACAAAAGACTACAGTTCAGTCATAGGTTATACCCCGGCGATACAAAGTTCAGTTCTGATCTGAAACTAAAAATGGCATCGTGGTTGGCGGAGATTCGGTAAGAACATGCAATCCTGGGTGTACTTGCATGGCTTCAGTTGCCAGACTATTTGCGCTTTTATTCCCCTCCCGATATACGTGTTGAAACTGCATCTCCCAATCGCGTTCCAGCAACGCGCGGATATCCTGCACCAAACGAAAAGTCACAGTCAGTAAGCATCTGGAAGAGGAAAGTATATTGATGACCTGGAGCGAATCTACTTCCAATATGATCTTTCGGTAGCCTAGGTCTCATGCCACTGTAAGCCCAGCGTGAACTCCTTTTAATTCTGCAACCAAAGGCGAGCCTGCGTCAAACTTATGAAGAAAGCCCCCACACCATTGGCCATGACAGTCCCTAAGCAGTCCCCCAGTCGTACTGACTAAGGATCCAGAAAGCACCGAGCCATCGGTATTAACTTTAGTCCAGCCCTCCGGTGGTGGGGTCCAGCTTACTAGGGGTCCCTACAGGCAATCCCTGTGGGTTTGTTTGTTGGACCCCGATTTTTCTTATTACTATATGATAGGGATTAATTTTATTTTTGTTGCGATTAGGTATAAATCATG